>OX461808.1:65691876-65937315 GCA_949802685.1 Dicyrtomina minuta | reverse complement strand
CCCAAGTGACAGTCAACAAGTAAGTAGTTTTGATTCAGATTCAAATCCACTTTTTCATTGTTGTACAATAGACTGTTGCTCGGTACCACTGCACAGTAATAAGACAGGCATCGTTAGCTTTCCATCTGTTAAGCTGTTTAAACTTTAAACTAAATGAAGCAGGCCAGCTTCTTCCATGGAGAGTTTTTATATTTATTTTGTCGTTTACATCGTGCTTTATAAAATTAGTTAAAGAGAATATAGTTTGAGACAGATTTTGACTGTTACCACTGTACATAATATATATATTATTTGTGATGGAATCAATGTACATACAGAAGTAAAATCAACAGTGTGGAAGGGTAACCGTGCAAAAGGTGACTAGTAAGGTTTGTCCTTGATTGTACTTATGCTTATTGTGCCAGAAGCAAGTTAAAGTCATCACACACCACATCTACATCTGCACTGTGCATTAGAAAGCCAGGAATACATACGCCTGTGCAGAGGATAAGTAGAGAATTCAAAACCTTCACATTCGCCAAGGGCCATACCACGTTGAAAGCACCAGTTCTCGTCCGATCACTGAAGTTAAGCAACGTCGGGCCCGGTTAGTACTTGGATGGGTGACCGCCTGGGAACCCCGGGTGCACTTGGCGTACAACTTTTTGAACTTTTTACACTTTATTTGCGATGCTCTTCTTTTAATTCTCCTTCTTTATTTAACAAAATATTTTATTTAAGCAAGAATGCTTTCAATTTATTTTACGCATTATTCTGATTAACTTAATGCGAGAGATACTCTCCCAGTGCGCTCATATACTTCTGCTGGATACACATTTTGTGTCTGTTTGTACTTTGGTGTCATTCCAGAATTTATGGTGGTTTCATATTAAAAATTACATTTGTATTCTTAGCAGTTGTATGTTGTATTTCACTTCTAATGTGGCTTCACATCATTGTGGTGTGCACCCCCGATAATAAAGGGATAACGAGCTCTGACATCCTATTTTAGCTATAATATAAAAAAATTTTAATTTTGAAATAATAATTTTGAGCTAATGGTTCCATAGGACTGTATCCAAGCTTTAAAAATGTATAACATATCGAAAAAAATGTAAAACCAGAAAGGTATTGCTCAAATCCTGCGGATATTTTAGTTTGTAATATATTTATACCTTTATACGGAAATCACATACTGTTATGTAAAATATTTGTACTTACATAATTTTGACCGGAACCAAGGACGTTAGAAATGTTTCATGTATATATATATAATTTTCCCATGAAATTCCAAATAATTTAAATCACAGTACAGTTGAAGTCTTTCTTGAAGTTATGTAATGTTGGTATATATACAGGTTTAAAAAATGCAAAGTGTGCACGTGATAATATTATTTTATCACCGAGAAAAGGCTTTTGGGCTATGCAAATATGAAAATTGAGCTAGTTCTCTGCGATGGCTAATTACACAGTTAAAATAATTACATAACACCGCCAAATTGCTACTATCGTACTACTGACTATACTACTATACCACCAGCTAAAACCCAATATGTATATACACCGACTGGATGCTTTCAATGCAAAATTAATGTTGATCATTAGAAAGTTGACTGACAGGAAATACATATTATTTTAGTTGTCGTAAAAATAATTTTTTTCTCATGCATTGACGTCAATTCGAAAAAACATCCTACTGTCTCGTCTTCAATAGATCGGTAGATCGACAATAATTACACACAATTAATGCGTTCAACGAGTGGTTTTACCTATTTTCAAGTACATATACTAATAAAGATATAATATGTAAATGGTTGAACCTACCTACTTAATTAGGTGAATTCATCTTCAGTAAGATCAAACGCATGAAGGAGGTTTAATACACTCAAAAATAATATAATATGCAATTTATGTACACGTACATGGCAATGAATGACTAAGTATGTATGTACAGTAGAACAGGAGAAAATTCCAAATTCCAAAAACTTGTTTTTCTTACACAATTTTCGCATAATAAAAAATGTCATTTATTTGAATTGATCAACAACAATATAATTTTCTGGAAAACAAAACAAAAGTATGAGCAAGTTCATTATATAATAATAAAATTATTAATATTATTGTAGTAGCAGGTCCTCACATGTGTAGATAATATTATATAATTACTTTTGTTGATGATTAGTTTCAAACGTAATTTATGCTGCAGCAAAATGTCATGTCATAAAAGTAAGTAACAATGTCTGAAAAATATGTGAAATACAAGACAGATCTATATAAACATTAAGGTACATACTTAATTCAATAAATTCCTCAAAACAGTACATAATGTCAATATCTCAACTAATAAGGTACATGTACATAGGTAAACTCCTACACAATAATTAACGCTTATTAACCAGCTAATTGAAGTCCAATCAGGTATATAAAGTGTATTAAAGAAAAATAGTAGCATTTGAGCATAGGTATCACATATGATTATAATTAATTAATTAATAACCGAACCCCCATTTACAATCATTCATTACTTATTAAGCAAACAACTTAAACTACAAACAATATTAATTTTAAATAATAGTTATGTTATAACATTTAATTATGGAAGTGGGTACTTCCTATACAGTTCCTAGCAGAAAATATATAACTTACATATATTTTACAACCTTTTTTGATTTTTTGTTTCTTTATTCACGATGAATAAAAACGCTTAAAAATCTTTGAAAATTCTTCCAAAAAACACCTACAAAAGTTTCCTAAAACGTTTTTTCCACTTGAAAATTGGAAGCACATAGCTATACTTACACAAAAATGTGATTTTAAATTTAACCCAACATTATGGAAATCTAAACAAAATAAACAAAAATTCAAAAACATATATAAATTTTGAAAATTTTCATAAAGTTCTAGTCAATCTATATGTCCACATAATTTGATGATAACTATTTTACAAACTATATACATACTACGTATCTTTGTATAGTTAGCAATCTCAATTTTCTCAAACAATATTCATAAAATGACAACGACGAAGACGGCGACGAAGACGACTGACCTCAGTGACCTCAGACAGTTTGTTTGATGACAGGGGCATCAATTGGCGGCATAATTTAAAAGTACGTTAAATGTACTTTAATTTGAACGGTGAAGGAATATACTTACTTATTATTGTATAGCAGCCTTAAATTTTCTCTTGCATATTATGGAAGGATTCTCCAAGTCCAATATTTTCGACATTTGTTTTATTATGAAGAGTTTTTATATACGTTATAATCTGGCTGATTTGGATTTGGACAAAGTATGGAAGTCATGGCCAGTGGGGTAGTAATTGATTGAGTCCAAAAGTTCTTTGGACCATTTAGTCTCGTCACAGTCAAAGCACTCTATGTTGGAAGGGATGGCTGCGAGAAGAGGCTTAATCATTTTGAAAACCATAGCAGAAAATCGATTTGTATGTGTGATGAAAATATCCGTAGCCATGCATGGGAAATATCTCGTCCCAATTTTAGTTCCTTCCAAAATAATGGTCATCACATCCAGGGATTTAGCATTCCATAGTGAAAAATCCTTAAAACTCCCAATTACAATTAAGGCTGAGGAGTCAGAAAAAAATCTCTTGGTGGATTTATTCGGATCTTGGTGAGATTCGCAATTATTAAATTTATTGTGCTCAATCATTAAACGCTCCAGTTTGGCATAGATCTCAATTATAAACCTTAAAGCTGTTTCCTTCCCGTGCTTCTTGATGACGGCGCTTAGGTCCAGTTTGTCACCGTTTACTTTCATAACTGCATAAAGACAATATTTATGTTTTTTTTAATTGTTGCACACTTTTGGACAGAATTTCAACTTTGATTTATTTTGCTATATATTCAGAATTTATAATAAGAACTTACCAGGCTGCCCAGTTTTATCCGCTTTATCCATATAGACAGGTATTTCTTGAATAAGACCCGATGGATCCCAGTCTTTAGCCCCTAAAATCTCTACATTATTCTCCTCTCGCCAAACTATTGACTCCCTGATGGCCCCCTCCGTTCTGTCAACTTTTGACTGTTGGCCTTTATTAAAAATTGAAAATGTTTTAAAAATTGTACAATATTTCCACAATTTTTTTCATAAAAGCATTAATGTGTAAAAGAAACTTACTTAAAAGCCACCGATGCAAGTAGAAGTCGTCGTCGAATTTATCGTCCTTCTCAATTATGTCACTGATACGCTCTCTCAGCTGTATAAAATCATGAATTAATTAATAATTTTCAAAATTCAATAATATTATCATCAAAGTTATATAAAGAAATTAGAAAAAAAATAATACTCACCTCTTTGATCAGCAATGCAACACCCCCTCCATTGTTAATTGCTTTAGCATCAAACTTCATTTTGTATTTCTCCCAAAATTATTTGTCGTTTTTTTTTATTTTGAATTTTTTGTTTCAAAGCGTTCGTTCCTTCGTTTCAGTTTTTTCAGTAGGGACACAAATGACACTCACACTGAATACTGAAGGCTCACAGACTTTCTTATCACTTCTATCGTCACTCCTTCTCCTCAAGCTGCTAAACTTGACTGAAAAACGGCGGATTCTCTCCTGATCCTGACTGACTGACACTCGCTTGACTCTGCTGTTGATTTGGAAGTGGCGGAAGCTCCAAGACAACACCTCAATAAATATGAGAGTGAGCTCTCACAACCACAAGGAGTAACAATGGCATATTATTATGCTATTAGACTATTACTGATTGCAGTCTCAAGATAATCCAGGAAATAGTACTAGAAAAACATATACGAGGAAGTATTTTATTACTTAGAGGCTTGTGATTCCCAACAAGAAGCTTGAAGCAATGCCAAACTGAACGCCAACGCCATAACCCCAGCGAGTCAAAAACCAACAATGAAAATTTAACTGTCATGCTTTAATCTTAATGTTGAATGTAATTATAGCTCACAAGAAAGAAAAAAACAAGCTTAATCTCCTAATTGCAAATTGTATATATACTTTGCCTCTTGTTGGGATTATTGGGACTACTCCAGTAACTTTGTATGTGCATGTAAGTGCATTACATATGGCTCGCTACAATCATTTTTATGCGTTGTAGTTGTAGTATATTAATACAGTGGTTGTAGATTGTGTAGTGGTATCTTGTTCCTTGTAGTACATTATTTACAAATTGAGACCCACAAGCGTCACTCCCATCTAAATTCAGGAGCAATAAGCGACATACATAAGGATATGCACTAATAAGAAATGACGGTCAGCTGTATATTGCTGTGTGAGACGAAGAAAAGAGTTTTATGTTTTTGCTCATGGACATCCTCGCTCAGATTTAAACTTGAGATAATTACAACAAAAAACAATTAATAGCGAATGTATGTGGATTGTCAATTGTGGACAGGCGCGGAACCAGAGCATGGGCAGCAGTGCAACATAAATTTTTTTAAACATTGGCTGCTAACATAAGAAGGACATTTCTTAAACCAATATGGCATACTTATTTCGTGAGTGAAGAATCAAAATGATCTGTGTCCATTTTTAACCAGAAAAATAATTCACCGTCTACATACACAAATTAAATTTAAATTTAAATATCATGATTCTAAATACATGTAGGTAATTAGAAAATTTTGCTCATTTCAAAAACATGTAAATGGAACATTTTGCACTTTTTAAAACCATGTAAGTACAACGTTTTTTACTTTTCAAAAACGGTCACGTACAGCGTTTTACACTTTTCAAAAAACATGTAGATAGATCATTTTTGCAATTTTCAAAACATGTAAGTACAACGTTTTGCACTTTTCGAAAAAGTGTAAATAGAACATTTTACGCTTTTCAAAAACTCGTAATTAACATTGTACACATTTAACTCATGTAGCTTTTTTGACATATTGTCCGTTTTAATTCTTGTTTAAATTGGAAATGACAATTTTCACGATACGATATGTATTGGCATTGGCCACCCCAGTAAAGATTTCTCGCTTCGCCCCTGATTGTGGATATGTGGTCGGACTATGTAGAGCTCCCATCTGCATTCCTGCCTTCTTTCTACTGTGCTGATTACATTGCTCTAAGCGTTGACCGTGGGAAGCACTTTCACAGTATGTAATCACAAGGTGTACGCTTATTACGCACCTGCTCCTGGATTCTGGATGGATGTAATTTCATATCCTGTACATGCACACCTAAGTCCCAATAATACAGATATACTAAAAATCAACAATTGCACTTTCTTGACAATTACACTGTACTCTCGTATATACTCTCGTATATATTAGCATTAGTCATATTCATATATATAACGACTAGTTTGAACGTGATGCTCATGAATGCGACATTAAATTCTGAACAACTATTCAAACTTCTCATCGTAAAAAATGAATTATTTCTCAAAAATTAAGATTATTTTATTTTTGAATTTGAAATACTGACAAATCCGAATATAAGGGACTCCACGGGACCGGCAAAATCTGTCCCTTATAACCGAAATCCCTTTTAACCGTTTAAGGGATTTCCCTTGCAAGCGGACAAAAAATAATTCAGATTGAAAAAAATTTTATTGTTAGTTAAACAAGGTCAAGATATATGCAGCTTTGTCCATTACATACAAATCATAACCATTCCCATAGCAGTAGCAGCTTGTTTTAAAATTGAATCGTCATCATCTTCGTAATCTGGTTGTACCTCGTCCAATTGAAAGTAAATTTTTGAGTGTTGGAAGCAATTTCGGATTGTATTTTCAGTAACTAAATTCCATGACTCGTAGAGCCATAAGATAGACTGTAAGATATCTGGTGGCTTCACCTTCACTTTGGTTTGTCCAGTATGATTGATTGAATAAAGTTTACCTCAAAGTCAGAGCTACTATCAGCAACCTCTTAACCAGCTCTAAAATCTATTAATACGATGACCTACTTAAACGTGAAAGATATTGTAATGTAATGTAAATGCTTGGACAAGTAAAATAAAAGGAGAGATATGACAAGAGATAAGAGAAGTGAGTTCTTTGCTGACATACAGTAGGTCCTCGCTACTTCGTTCTTGCATTTCCTAATGTATTTTTATTATTTATTTTAAAAATCCCTTGTAAGTGACCGAAATTTCCAAAAAATGGTCCAAAATTCGTCCCTTGCAACCGAATTATCCCTTGTATCGGTTCCCTTAAATCCGGATAATTTTAACATTGAAAGCATAGCGGGCCAACCAAATATTTGAAATCTGTCCCTTAATGCCAGATATCCCTTTAAAGCGGATCCCTTATAGTCGGATTTGTCTGTATATGAAATTGATACTGTCACGTACAAACTATTTATAGGTATGTACAAAATTAAGCCATATTCTTAGGAGTGAGGATACGTGCAAATCTAATAGAAATGATTATTATTAGAGAAATCGGGGTGCTCACAATACAATGGTACCTGTCGATGTCGGTACAGTTCACATATTCGCCAGTAGAAATTATACGATTGCATTTTGTAACGTAATCCGATAATATAATTTTCTCAAAAGTTTGGAAAATTGCAAAATATAATTCCTGAATTGTGATATAATATTGCCGGGTTTTAAAGGTTTCCAATCAAATATTTGCATTTGACGTCACATCGTGGTACTTTGTTTGTTTTGTTGATCAAAATCTCTAAAAGTTGAGCATGCATTTTTGGTAGTAAGTAGTTTAGATTTTAGATAACGTATCGTGTAGGACAGGAAGATTACGTCAAAGGCAAAGACTCAATTAAAGGGTTCCCGTCTTATTCTTATTCCATGTAGATTTCTATATAGATATCATGTGTTGGTAACCGACCGTTTTTGGGAAAGAGTCTTATGCGTTTCATTTTATTAATTGAGTTCGTCCCATACGCAGCTATATACCTTCCTTTCAAGTTCCCCACATTCTCTGTCTCCTAATGACGTCAATAGAAAATCTAGCATCTAGAAATCTTGGAAAACAAAATCGTTAAAAATTATATAGAGTGAAAATGAAGCGCAATAAAGGCACATTAATAATACAAAAATATGTCCAAATATACTGGACCTTTAGTATATGGTACCTACATAGTAAGAGGCTGATTTTAACACACAAGGGAATGGCTTCTTCTGGTTTAAGTGGTGTTTTCAAGTAATTAATTATCTAGACAGGAATAAAATTAAGTTTTTTTGAATTACCTGTGTAATAATGACTCTAAAAATTGTACAATTCTCACTTCCTAGATTAAATTTGATGATTTCACAGCCGTGCAAATTCATGATCGTGCAACATACTCACATACACAGCTGCTTACGTAGGATATACGCACGATTATTATTTTGATTAATTATACATTTTGCATTGTAGGTTATTCACTTCCACGTGTTCGTTTTCATTTCTTACTTATTTTTAGTCAAAGTTCCAATTTTTTGAAATTACAAACTTTTCCCGCATACCCTACATAATATTATACAGATAATTCTGGACCTGACCGGACTTTATGCTAGTATATCTATATATAGCATATAGGAAATTATTGCTATTGCTATTATGACTGAGGTGAACATTGCTATTAACCATAATAATTATAAGATTTTATTCCAGAAATAGATAACAAAATTAAGTTCCTGCTCGGTCATCGGTGGTACTTGGAAAAAATGAATTTGTTATTCATATATTAAAATCCGCCTTCCCACGTGCCGCACTTCCCTTCCGTCCAAATAAGAAATACTATACACAGTACCATATGGAAGTTATTATTTATTATACGTTATTACATACTTTAGATTATTACAACTGTAGATATAGTTAAATTAGATTGCTTCTCATCATATGACTTCCCAGTTGTACGCACATAATATATGTGTGGGCTTGAATTAAACTTGAATTTTAACGAGCATTTTTTAAGCACCCGCCCATGCCCCTTGATGCACATTTCATTTTCTTATACATACATAATGCCTCCGGGTGACAGTGACGCACAACATATAAGTAACTTAAGATTTTAAAGATATCGCCGTAGAAGAATTAAGGAATAAGTATGATTATTCGAAAAAGCAATAATGATTAATAGCTACACAGTTTTGTATCTTTACCAATTAACCAATAACCAATTGCTAAAATAATATATTTTATAAATTCAAAAACGGCCAAGTGCATGGATTTTAAAAGTGTCATCGTGCCATGCAAGTATAGTAATGTGACACGCATATGGTTTTCACAACATTTTTCGTGATTTCTTAAAACTTTTTACTGTGAGTGAAACGAAACTAATAATCCAGCAATCTGATTCGTGACAAAATCAATAAAATTAGGTGTAGAAATTCTTTCCAATGTATGAAAACTTCCCACTTTAATCCCTGAATTTGGAATGGACCAAACTTCCCTTTTTAAAAGTTTCCATTCAATTTCCAAATACGACGATTCTGACCGTTGTCGTTGCTTGAGTTGATTTTCATATTGATGTCGAATCCGCATAAAAGAGATTTCACATTCCTCCTTCAAGATTTGCATGGAGGACGGAATTTTAAATGCTTTGTCGTAAATAATTGTGTAGGCTTGAGTGAAAAATATACAGAGGAGGACGTTGTGAACACTCAGAAGTGGAATTCGCTGGAAAATAGTAATTCCATGAAAACCCATTATGATTGAGAGGGCAAGGGAGAGGATTTTGTAGCCGAATATAATATGTGACTGACTTAGATTAAATAGATTGATTAAAAAATAGAATTTTCGGCATTGATCCATTGACTTTTTAATCCCGCTAAATGTGCAGATTTTATTGGATCTGCAAAATGCAAAGATTAATAATTTTCTTTTAAATTAAAAAATTAAGAGGGAAAAACGCTAATAACTATTTTTAAAAGATTGTAAATATTGCATTAGGGATCGTCCGTAAATAATTTCATCGAAATATCTCTATTTTTAGGACCCTATGAGCCCCTTATTATTGGCTTAAGCATTGCGTAAATGAATATATTTATAACATGGGATGTCATCAGCCAAAGAGATCCATTGACCCTACCGATGGCATCATTTGTGGACTACCCCTTATATAATTTTTATGTTTATACTTTAAAGTAGCAATTGCTCCACTCAATTCGTCAGTTAATTTTTCAAAGAGTGAGAGCTGGACGAAGAGGATAAAGACCGTGTTTCCATTGGTATACATGTAAGCAAAAATTTCCAAGATGAATAATAAAGGGAATATGAGCACATTTCCTTCTTTGTATTCATCAGGAACGATTGAGTAAAATAGTTGAATTCTTGAGCGATCGACACAGAAAACTGTGAGACCACCCAGTCCCGCTAAAAGAAAATGAACTGCAAGGGTTTTCGTCAATATTTCTTGCTTTGATTTTGATCTGGAACGATGGCCAGCCGTTTCACTGTGTCCCTTTCCATTTCCTGGCTCAGAAAAAAAGTTTGGGATGTCTGCACAAAACAAATGTTACAACCCTAATTTATTACAATCATATGTGTTACATAATATGCATCTGATAAAAAAAATTATTTGTATACTTCCAAAATAAATAATATAAAATTGTGCGTATTATTTCTTGAATATTAATATTTATTTCCATTAAAAGAAAAGATTTTTTAAAATTTTACGAGTACCGCTACGACGATCCTGCAGATTATCCACGTCTACTCTGTACAGTTCATTGAAGATGGCCACAATAACTTCCGGTCCGAGACAGAACGTTCTGTACGAGAAGAAAATCCCTGCAGTGTTGAAGCAAGCATTGACGAAATGAAGAGGGAAATGGATTTCGTTGAGGAGCTCTGGGAAAAGGAGGCTTTGGAAGAGACGAACATCCAAATAGAGTGCATGGAGAATTGCCAGGGCGAAGGTGGCTTTCCACAGGAAGAGACGTAATTTTGATTTGACCAATTTAATGGTTGCGGTTTTTAAATTTATCTCAATGGGGAGGTAATGCAGTTTGGAGTAGATGTAAAAGAACCAAAATGTTGTGGTCAGTTCACTTTTTGCTAGCATTTTGAAATCCTGTCTTTTAGAGAGAAAGAGAGAACAATAAAATGTAAATTCAAAATCGCAACCTCTGAAATATTAACCTGCTCAAAAAATTCAGGTAAGGTACAATAGTATAGTAATACAGGAATGCAGAACGTGAAAATGAGACTGGTTTATTTTATGATGGATGGTGTATGGAGTATGGAGTAGGGTATAGTGTCTGAATTATTTTGTGCTTTTATTGTCAATTCCTTCAAAAATAATTGATGGTTTATGGTTTTACACAGTATCTAAAAATAAAATATTTTTATCTTTTGTGTTATGTCATAGTATATGAATTTAATGTCAGGTTAGGCACAAAGTTTTTGTGTTTACTTGAAAATCACCTGGTTATTTTATTTTGATCCAATTCTGTCACGAATCGAATGTTGAAAAAAATACCATTTAAACATTTAAAAAATTTTTTCCTTCGGAGCTGTTAGGTTTACTTAATTATATAAGCATAGCAGTATAGTGTCAGGATTCCTACATCGCGTAGACATATCGAAGCTTCTTTAATAAACCCAATTTTTTAAGTTAGCACTAATTTGCAAATTTTTGTCAATTCAGTTGCGAGTACATATAATTATTATAAATTTTTAATACATAGTTACACTAGAATTTATAGTTTAAAATAAAAACAAACTTGGCGCTATAAGCTGTTTTAGTGCGTATATAATTATTATTATAGCCCACATTTCAGCATTTCACTTAATAGTAGTAACAATCACTTTTCACAATACTCCATTTAATGATCGCAAGAAAATTTTCTTGTATGAAAAATGAATACGTGTCAATGGATTCCTAACCCCGGAAGTAAGTAAATACGAGGATCCCACAAACGTCATAAATAATAGATAATAATATCTTGAAAAATAGTCAATGATGGGTTCAGCCAACTGACGAATTAACTGTCTATACGGAGTATATGGAGGAAAACGTTTCACGGAAAAAGTCGAATTGGTCATCGAGGGAATGGTTAAAGTATGGCTTCTACATCTAAGTACATGAATTTAAATTACAGTCTGCTATATGACAGTGACTATTATGAAGTGATGGCATTATAATTAAAGGCTAGAGACAAAAAATTAGACGGGTAAATATTCAGCATGTTGTGTTGTTTACACCAATGTTATAGTCAGTTCTTTTAAAATAAATTGCAGTTTGCTTGAATTCGTTCTTATTTTTGTTGTCCATAATAACTTGTTCAAGGGGCTGGCAAAAGTATAATGAGGAGTGGCTTGAATTACCTAGACTTCGTGATCAGATTAGCATAGCAAATTAATGTGTGGGACATGCTATAACCATGAAACATAGAATATGCTTTACTAAATTATATACAAATAATATTGTAGAAGGTAGGTATAGCCGTTTGTTATTATAAGGATAGGAGTTATTGTTTTCAAGATTATGAACAGTGTCCCGACCGACAACGAAGCTGTAGATAAGATAATAAGATATGATAAGAATTTGAGTGTTGTATGTTCGGTGCAATAAGTGCTTAATACAGAATGAGTATTTATTTTACTTTTACTTTTATTGCTACGAATCGTTTGTTGTACATAGAGTTTGTAATGTGTTGTAGAACATGATGCATTAGAACCGATTAAAAAAATCAATTTTTAGGTATTACTTATTACTGTTTGACTTTTGAATACTTTGATCATGATTTCATAGTCCTTACATTTCATACTTATTAATAGTTTATGCGCCGCGGCCGTGTGCTCATAATTCCGTTACATTATGCTACCCTGACCGTTTCTTAAAAAAGGATGAAGCGAATTAAAAATGTAAACTTGATTTAAATAAATACCGAAGATAGAAACTAGAACTTATAATTATTAGGACTAAATGACACTACATTACTAAATCTATTAATCACCGGTAAAATGTACTTTTTTTAGAGAGTAAAAAAACTACTCTTCACCAACATTGTCATTATCACAGTTGTTCGAGGCAATCATTCCGTTGCGTTCATTTCCATCTCCATCCCCGCAGTCCCCAGCAGGCATGGACGACAAACAATCCGAGCCATGCTCCTCGTCCACTGACGAAACTGAGCCTTCCGAATTTAAACGCTCCCTTAATTTCTTTTTATTCTTTGACTTCCGCTGGTTCTTTTTCTTTTGACCTAAGATTGAGGAGTTACTTCGATATAATTGACGCTGGATTGACTCACTGAATCTCACACTCTTCTCTTGAGACGGTGACTCACCCAGTTTTAATTCTTCGTTCTCGTCATAGAACAAACTTTCCATGGACATGTAATCTTCCTGAAAGTTGAAAGAACCAAGAGGCGTAAATTAAATACTATGGATGCACGAAACGAACCCTTGGGAGAAATCCAGCCCACGTGATATTTTATAAACCCCTTTAAAGATCTTGGCGAGTAGAGGATAAAATTCAACAACAGACGAATAGAAAAAAATCTTGTTTTTTCCGGGGGTTTGAAAAAAGTCGGTTTTCAAGAATTTCTTTAAAACAGCCGAGATATCAAAATTCTACAATTTATTTGATTAGATTTTTAAATGCAAGATTTTTAATAAAATAGTAATTATTCTCTGTCAAATATGGTACAAAATATAAAACGTAATTTGAAGAGAGTGACAGGTCAAAATTTAAAGTTTTCTGAAGTCCAGATTTTGGTGCGAAATTTATATACGCCGAGACTACAACTACATATACTACAATGCCCTAAAGTAAAACAACTACAAATGTCCAATAATAATAATTTTAGTTAAAGTTAAAGTCAAAAGTTAAAGTTAAAGTATCTTTAGTTTCAAGGGGTCAAGCGTTTCAAATCACTTAAGATCTTAAGGTAAGTAGGTTAATATCTTCCTAATTTCCTAATGAGAAAAACAAAATAATTTAAAAAAATACTTACGTCATACGACATAGTCCGTTCATGAAGCCCAAGACAACTCTCGGACACACTCCGACACCGGGGAGAATTTTTCAGAATACTCTTCTTGACCACAGCTCCATTCATCCAGGTGGGAACGCTGGGAACCTTCCCAGGAACTTGGACCGGCTATAAGATTTGTGATTTGAAAATTATTTTAATCATGCTACGCAAAAAGTTGGCTAATTTACAACATCACAGTAAATAATTCAAACAATCTTAAGACTATAAAGTTGTTTAAGTTTACCTGAGTAATTGTGATTTGAGAAGTTGGTTTGTCCTCACTTTGACTTTTTGTGCCGGTACTGTCATGAACACTTTTTGTTTTTGTTATTTCCTCTTGAACATCTTTGGCATTTGCTTCATCATCAGCCCTGGTATGATCATCAATCAAATCTGGGGAGCTGGAAGTCGTTAAACTTTCCAAACTGGAAGAATGAGCTTGATCATCACTATTTGCCGTCGCAGACTCATTTCCGGAATCCGAATTACAAGCAAATAAAGACAATTTATTGAACTTCTGCACAGTTTTCATGACAATAGTTAACTTTCTCTTATCAACATCAAAGCTTGCTTTGGATTTATCACAGTGAACTTGGAAAGGCAGTTTGAGATTAAGCCGGTAATGCGCCCTTCTCTCTGCTTTTAATTCAAAATCCCAACCACCTTCCAAAACATCAGCTTCTAATGTTGACGAGTCCTTTAGGAGTGGTAAATCGATAGTAAGGACAATTTCTTCAGGTATCGATTTCACTGATCGACCCTCCCGCTGATTGTCAAAGCAGAAATTTTGCATGTCCATATGTGAGCGATATTTTAGTGAATACTTTGGTTCAGTCCATTCAATCGGCTTTGAGGGTTTTCCAGCTTTTTCCTTGTTATACAAATATAACAAGTAGGATTTTATTATTATATGTTTGATCAAGATTAGTTTATTGTGCACATACTTTAACAGGATTTTGCAAGAAAGAAACAAGAAATTTACTTTTTCGTCCGCTTTGTCACTTGTTGGCTTATCAGCTGTCACTGGTTTCTTCTGGTCTTCACTGGAATTTTTACCTTTAGTTTTGGTACTACTGCTGTCTCTGGTCTTTTTACTATAATATGGCTCTTGAGGTTGCGGAGGTGTTTCGCATTTTAATAGTTCAGGATCCAATACTTTTGGTGGATGGCCGCCGATTTTATACTTAATCATGGTAGCGTGCTTCATGCCTTTGTACCTACCACACGGTTATTAAAAAATCACGAAATATTAAGACTAGTTCATTTATTCACTTCCGACTGATGAGGGGAAGCTTGAATCCAAGACTTAAACTTTAATGTAGCATTTCTCTTTTCAATGTATAGGTTTGATGTATAATTTATAAGATATTTATTATATTCACCTTAGCTTAGGTCGTCGGACATTATTCTTGTCCAGGTTGACGTTAAAGCTCTTTTCCACAGCGTCCAAAGCTGTGGTCTCCAGTTGGTCCTGCAATTTGGTGTTGGTCAAACTAAGGAGCAACGTATCCGGATGAAAAACAACGTCGTAAACATTGCAATATTTCCCAGCCTTGTCCACGTCTTCGCGGGAAGGACTTTGAGCGAACGGAATTGAGCAAAGTGTGCCATCGCTATTACAGAAAATAGAAAGCACAATATTACAACAATATACTATTTATTGAAGGTATTGTAAATATATGTAACTGAATGCAACCAAGTAATAATAATAATAATATTATAGAACTGACAATTATTTCATACATTAAGTAACTTAATACATGTTACTTAATTTGAATTTTATATTGTTTATGTAACTACAAGCAGTACTTTTAGACAATATTATAAATTGCCTATTGTTTACAACGTACACACGTAAGATACAACATCAGTCGCGCAGTCTGAATATTAATTAAACTTACATTATTTTTATACGATGTAAACCCATTATATTATGTATAAAATCAATAAAATGTAACACTACTTACACATTGTCCTGAGTTGACTTCTCAAATGACATTTTTCGAATCATAGGGTTTGAGCAGATATTAATAAATGCTTTCTTGTCCCCATTGACACTCGTCTTTAGAACAAATCCGGCGATCGGGTTGATAAAATGCACGACGTTACCATTCTGCTTCTCCAACTGGCGCAGCTCTGTTTGGAAAATAGTTCGGTTTTTCGGGTCCTATAAACAACAACAAAATATTTAAAAAAGTATAAATGTATGTTTAACTCCAATCTAAAATTAAAATGACGCACATTATTGTCTCCCATCTCTCCCAAGAAAAAAAATCTATTTATTTACACTGCCAACCATTCAAGTTCATTTATTTCGAAACGTTCGAGCTAAACTATAAATAGTATTAAGTAACTATATGTAACTTAAAACTACCTATAGATATCCTACTTTCGACTTTGAACAATTTTCAAAGATATCTATAATCATCATAATTATCTAACATTTGTTTCGCACTTGCAACTTTTGCGGCGCAAAATAAACAAGTGCAACGTTTTTTAATGTATTTTGTAACTTTAATAAATAACTATTCATAGAATTGTCATGTGTGTGTGTACTGTTTATAACATGTACATAGAATTGCTTGCCGCAACATATAAGTAGGTACTGTAACTTCCACAAGCTACAGCGCTGCCACTGCCACGTTGAGCAAACAAAAATTCGTTCCAAAAAATGCATATTGACATACATATTTGTATAACTATTTTATTGTACATAAAAGACATCAAGTTATAATATAGATTTAATTGTGTGTAATATATACCTGCACTTCATCCGCATACTCGTTTAACATGGTCCGAAACTTGTCACTTTTCAGTGCCCGCTTGACTTGATCCACTTCATCACGGGTCATTTCGAAATCCTCATTAGAGTCCTCACCGGGAAATTGTAATCCAGAAGGGACATCATCTCCAACAAATTCAGCGGTTTTTTCTTCCATGTTGATCACTGACTAAATAAAATGAATATTTACAAATTAAGCTTGATTTTTCAGTATACTTGAGTAAACACGAGTAGCCAGTAGGGTACTAAATAAAACCTCATGTCTTTTTGATCTGTAGCATGTATAAAGTCTGAGCTCAACGGGCCAACAACGGCAACGGCAACCGCATTAAATGATATAGAAATACTTATCTGTATAATTATGTAAACAAAAACAGTGTTGGCTCTTATTAGTTGTTACTAAGCCTATCTAAATAAACGGT
Organism: Dicyrtomina minuta; assembly: GCA_949802685.1. Lineage (NCBI taxonomy): Eukaryota > Metazoa > Arthropoda > Collembola > Symphypleona > Dicyrtomidae > Dicyrtomina > Dicyrtomina minuta. The sequence continues at coordinate 65,920,258 of OX461808.1, read as the reverse complement.
CATGTACATACAGTGAATAATAAACTTACCGTAACTCGTATGCGGCCTAATGACACTCACAAAAACTGTGGAATCTAAAGTGTGACACTACTGACTTGACTCGGTAAATAAGTTTTTATAAAAAGAAAACAGGTAGTCAACGATTTTATGAGAAGTTATCTCACGCAATTTAAGTTTAATCAATAGAAATCGATTTTTCGGTCTTGTGTTTATTCCGGAAACTTCGTCTTATCTCTAGGTGGATTTGTCCTCCATTTGAGCCCTCCCTCTATAAAAACTACAGTTCAACAACACAAGGGAATCTAACATAAATACTACACGCACAAATCCCATCGTGTACCACTCTGCCCCACTCTTTCTTCCTCATGTTTTTATTATAGTTCTGGTACTTTCCTTTGTACCTATGCCATTTCGTTTTTAATTTTTTTTCCAGTCATACATTTTTTCCAAATTTAAAATTTAAATGTAAGCTGCAAATCAGTGCCTCATCCGGATCACATTCAAATTATGTCTCCCGTTTATGACTTCAAAAAGGCTTCAAAAATCATAAACTAAAAAATACAAACAACAGTCCATCACCATCCCATAATATTTTGTAGTCACTGGAAAACGTGTTCATCTGTAGTTGTATCCTCGAGTCGCGGGAAAAATTTAAATTGTGAACAAACTGCGACTTTTCTTTTACATTATGTAATTATAGCGAGGGATCATTCGCAAATAATGTCATCCAAATATCCCCATTTCTATGACCCCATGACTGCGTAAATGGCCATCTTTAACATGGGATGTCATCAATATCATAGTAGACTCATTGACCCTACACATGACGTCATTTACGGACGATCGTCTATGCTACAGCCTTACTAGCCGCCACAAAGAGATGAGAGAGAGATGAGATGCTTCGAGAAGAATTTAATCGGCATAATATTATTGACAACATGAGGCAGATTGCTAAAGCTGTGCAGTGCAGGGCAGTGCAATGTGGGGCATGTACGGTACTTTACATAAATTGAAGGCTCAAGGCAATTCCGAATGGAGTACTACATAATGTATAGAATCGGAATGGCTGTTGCTATGCGATAATAAAGTGGACTGCGAAAAAAGATAATCATGTCAGTTAATAGAAGAAGCCTACTTAAATATTACCTACCGTTAGTATAGACCGATGGGCGTGGATGGTTGTTGTCATTAGATGTTATGAATTATAATCTAATCTAATTAAAATTGCTAATCCATGCAGTTTTTGTCTGTATGCTTTCAGTAACAATATGATTTAAAATAGATGAGCCTAAAACCTAATACAGTCCTCGAGTATTAAAAAAATTAAAAACTGATGATAAAACCCGGTCCCACTGCACTGTAATGATTTATGAATACGCAGTAGGTACTACGGTAATAATGATATCAAAATAGATCGGAATAATACTTTACAAAAATAATTTTGTTATACAAGCAATACATATAATACCTTCTGGTTGTAGGACATTTGCTACCCGGACATTTGCTACCCTGACATTTGCTACCCGGACATTTGCTACCCAAAACCCAACCTAGGACATTTGCTACCCATAACCTAGGACATTTGCTACCCACGGCCAAACCTAGGATATTTGCTGCCCATGGCTAATGTAGAAATAAAATGCATGGAAAATATTTACGAGTGTACCGTGATAACGTGACATCGCTAAATAGTTTAATAATGCTATTATTGTTAATGATAGAAGATGGTTTAATTGTAGATGGTCGTTTAAAAATGATATTTAAAAGTAATACAGTAAAATCCGACTATAAGGGACGCCGCCGGATCGAACAAATCGGTCCCTTATAGCCGGATTCCCTTTTAACCGTTTAAGGGATTTCCCTTATAAGTGGACACAACAAATGATTTCAATTTAAAATTTTTATTTTTAGTCAAAACGTGGTCAAGTCAAGATACAAATTATTTATATTATTTAAAATAGTCAGTTAATGTAGATTGTTTCGTGCCTTTGTTTGTTTGGTTCTGACGAACACGTAAGATTACGTTGTGTAGGTTAGAAAATGTTGCATCACCAGTATTTGCCTGTGCTAAAAAATATTGCTGAACTTTCTGCATCATTTCTGAAACTTCCTCAGCACTGGCAATTGTCACAGGTTCGTCCTCTTCATTTTCTTCTTCGGAATCCTCTTCGGATCACTGGAACAGTTATCTGTTAGTAACACTATGTTCTCCTTAAACTCCCTATCCCACTTAATAAGCCTATCAATCCATATGATGTTGGTCATCCATGCCTTTTGACTGTTGCTGTAGTCAACAGGAAGGGATTTGACATTTTTAAAGGCTCGTGGCTTCTGTCGGTTCAGTCCTATTATTTATTTTTAACATTTTTCTTGAAAATTCCCTTATAGGTGGACTAAAATACCAAAAAATGGCCTGAAATTTGTCCCTTATACCCGGATTTTCCCTTATATCGGTTCCCTTAAATCCGGATATTTTTAACATTGAAACATAGGCTGGCCAACCAAATATTTTAAATCTGTCCCTTTAAGCAGGATTTCCCTTTCATCCGGATCCCTTATAGTCGGATTTTACTGTATACATAATATCTTTACAATTAATTTTTCTAATTAATATATACTGCATATAGAATTTAGCGTAGAATGCATAGAAAAATTCAGCGAATTTTAATTTTTTCGTACATTGGCACAGAATATATCTACGTGTAAGAATTGTTTTTTCTGGGATAATTATGGTAAAATGACAGTTTCTAGTTTTAGGGTTTACTTAGTATTTACTTCTTTACGTTGCGTAAGTACTTACATTTAGACTCATATGGAGTTTTATTTATTTTATCAGGTTTAAGATTACGTTATAATTATATTGTTACTGTTTTTTGTCTTTTAGTAATTATTGTATCGTTTCTGCAATGGCTTGTTGTTGTCTGGCTCTAAAATTTATACAGCAATCAGTTTCTGTATGCAGGATAATATATTAATTAGACCAATTAATTTTAAAGATATTATATATACTATTTTTAAATATCATTTTTGAACGACTATCTACAATTATACCGCATTTTATCATTAACAATAATATCATTAATAAACTATTTCAACGATGCCATATGGTGCACTCATATACCTATATATTGTCTATGCAATTTATTTCTACATTAGCCATGGGTAGCAAATATCCTAGGTTTGGCCGTGGGTAGCAAATGTCCTAGGTTATGGGTAGCAAATGTCCTAGGTTATGGGTAGCAAATGTCCTAGGTTATGGGTAGCAAATGTCCTAGGTTATGGGTAGCAAATGTCCTAGGTTATGGGTAGCAAATGTCCTAGGTTGGGTTTTGGGTAGCAAATGTCCGGGTAGCAAATGTCCGTTTACCGTACCTTCTACCTCTGCTTCTCACTACTTCTCGCACTCCGGAAGTGAAGATTCTCAAAGTGCCCTACACTGCCTACTAATAAATATTAACAATCTATTTGTTGCATGAAATTACATTTAAATAGAAGTATGGAAATTGCCGTCCTCTTTTAGTCAAAATAAATGCCTATTAGTATTAGTCGCATTAGAGTATAACTGTATGTAACTATACTTAATATAATGCCCTCTTGCTACTTTTATGCAATTTTACTTGGGAACGAAATGCAACGATGGGAAATAATGTTATTACTTAATTGGAATTCTGTATGGCTAACGCTACAGAATATTCGCGGTCTTTAATTTTTCAATTTATTTTAATCTCAATAACTTTATTTCAGCGCCGCAGTATTGGATAATTAAGAACTGTTTATTATCTTGTTTACACTTTCTTCACTTAAATTTCATTAAAGTTTTACATTATATAAGTGTTATTAACTAACGACAAGTATATTATGTACTTATTTTTTTTTACTTAACTTAATTCATATTTCATACATAGTACTTACATACAATAGACACCTATAAATAGTACCTACATACCTGGTCCAGTTCCAGTCCCTGTTCAAGACGACTATAACCGCGTTATGGGTACTTCTTTTTTTTAACAAATGATAATACAGCATAATATGCTGTACTGGCTAAGTAATTTTTATATATTATAATAATTTTATTGTAATATTTAAGTATCAGTAATTCATAAGTCCATAGTCGACCTTTTGGTTTTTATAGTGTAAACTACCTACATGTTTTAGTTTTAGCCATTCCATGATCTATCTACGTAAGTATATTCTAGTTCCATAAAGTAGAAATACATATAGATAATAGTTATGACTAACAAGTCAGTTAAATACACATTATGTATCCAATGCATGGGATTTCCATTTCTATTTGTAGTAAATGGAATATCTATGTAGGTATATAATTATATATATATATATATATAATGTGTAAATTATTTTAACTATATAGAAAACTTAATTGAAAAAACACAAGTCGCATAATATTACATATGTTGATTAATCCACCAACCAATATTCGAATATACCTAATCTTAAGTAACTCGAATGTTGACACCCATTATTTTATTAGTCCTATGAATGACTATAATAGTTAATATTTTAAGTAATAATTAATAAATAATACATGACTTAAGTAGAGATGACTGTACCATGTATAGGAATTAATAATATTAGAGCTTTATACTTATATTTGACAGACATTATTTTAACAATCAAGTTACATATTTTATTAGTTACAATAATTATTAAAGTATTACATAGTGTTCCGTTTTTTGTTATCATATGCAAAGATGCATTTTTGTTCTATAACTAACTAGTGACTGTCAGTTGTACAATCGCTCCACCACCTGTTTCAATCCTGCTGGCCGTGCATCTGGCGCAATCAATGGAGGAGGGTTTTGAATTACAAAATGTCAAATGTATCCACCCTGTACTGTAATTAATTACTCAACTGGGCGCGATTTCTATAATTATATATTCTTTTATAATATATTCTTAACGTTTTTCCTTTTTTAATCGATGTTACCATGTTGAATTGAGAAATCTGTAATTATTACTGTATATAAAATAATTACAATGACATATAATTATATACCTGACACTGCCCCACACATGATGCCCATGACAAGATTCACGATCGGATCAGTTTTACAAAAAATTACTGTATACAAAGTCAGAATTGGTACGACAATTTTCATTGTTAATAACACTTACTTAAAATTAGAGCAATCATAGAATATTCTTGTAACATTTATACTTTTTGCGTTTATAGTATAATAATAATTAAAATACACGACGTAATCCCTTTTTAAATTGTACAATGCAATGGTTTGGTTTAAGTTTGTTACAATTCGATTTACGAGTTTCTCTTACAAATTATTTTAGCATGCATGACGAGAAATTTTATTATGTATAACAAGTAGAATTATTTAAAAATAATAGTAACGATAATATTATTGTTTTTGTTTTAAATATGCAAATATAATATATGTTATGTCGATTATAGCAAATATACTATCTATACAACTATACACTCAGTAATTCATTTTTTGTTGTGCATAATCTTCTCATTTTTTTTGTCTCGTATATTTCAATTGCATTTTAATTTGTATCCGTTTCAAAACTCCTCCTGCATAACCTTATAATTACGTATTTATTGTTGTGGACCAGAATTTAAATTTTTTTCAATTACAACAGCAAAAAAGTTAGTTGTATAGTATACAAATACAAATTTATTTATTCACGCTATTATTCGACCTTCAAAGTACCTACACATGAAATTGTTTGACTTTGACACCTTAGAACCGGAGAGAAAGTATGAGCGAGTTCTCGTTCTAAGCGTCAGCAAGCACACAGTGCAGTGCCAAGGTTAAAATTCAAAATAACCCACAAGTCAGAATTATGTTGACAACAAGTGTTAGTAATTTTGCATAATGATAATTTTTTAAGATTTTGATTATTGTAATGATAATCACCTAAATCCGTACTCAACAATTTAATACTATATAACTGACTACTTTACTATTACTACTTATAATTATGGATGTATATATTACACTATAGGTTGTTTAAAAAACTCGATATATTTTCTTGTACAGTATCAGCAATAGTACAAGTAACCAGCTAACATTCATTACTTGTTATTCTAGTTGATAGAACTAATTAGATCCAGTAGTACCAGTTCTCCTGACCAAACAATCCCTGTAATATTACATGATTACATTTTTAAATAATTCTATTAAAATTTAATGCGTTCATTGTTGACACGGTCAAATTATAAATATTCGATAATCCATTTATAAAACACGTGCACAAATTAAGAACAAATTAAAGTCGAAAAGTCAGCGTAAAAAAATAAACCAAAGACCGCACACCAGATTATTCTAGTTACCGTTTAGTCAATAGTTTATGTTTGTTAGTATTATAAAATAAGAGTTACAAAGAAAAGAGCCCCAAATGGCGCGTAGATATTCAAACAGGATTGTGCTAAACTCTTAGGAAACCGGAAATACTAATCCGAAGACGAAATGTATGAAGCCTTTCATTATTTTAACACATTATGTATATTTGTACCGTTTATTAGTAGCGTACAATAATAAGTCTTAATAAAATATGAACTAAATGCATTTTTAAAGTAACGTCACAACAACAGCAGAAAATTCTAAATAAAATATATAATTATTATGATTTAGTTCTGTAAAACTTGTAAAAGTAATAATAATTATTATATTCGAGCGAAGACACGCACAGCTAAAAAATATGTGTGTACAATGACTACTTAATAAAAATAACTACAAACTCAGCAACAGAGCCAGTACTTAAACGTACATTTAAAAAATTATGATTACAGTACAAAATCAAAATGAAGTATTCATAAAAACATATAATTATGTGTTCGAGAAACATATTAAAAGTAAATTACATGCACATACTTATATTATATATTATTATGCTTTCACTATTTATACGGCAAAGTAGACAAGAGGAGTAACAAAATTTAACTAAGAATAAAGTTGTACTAATGACAAAATTGTCCATATAGGAATTACATGACCCACAAAATAATCTTATAACTGATATGTAAATATGAATGCTTTGATGGAAACAACTAAAAACTTCACTTTAGCATAAATAAAGATTATTACATCAATAAAGTATAGTTATGGTATTGTACTTAAGTCTAATTGTAAATGTTGTACAATAATTTTTTTTTATAAAATATTTCATTGATAACCACTGTATTAAGTTTAGGGTTAAGGTGTAGTTTAAAAATAATAATTAAGAATATATAATATAGTTCACGTACAAAACACTGGAAGAGCTTCAGTTTTGAAATTTTCATTTAAAAGATCGTTTTCTCTCATTTTTACTACAATACAACATTCGTAATCGTATTATTGTATTCGCAAATGTAAATTCAAATTTGCTACGGAGAGATATTTTTTTTGTTTTTTAGACTTTCTTACCTTCCTAAGTTGTAAGTAATTATAATTATTTGTATGGATTTTTTAAAAATATTATTTAATATTGGTCTAGTGTGGATGATGGGGAGGTGGAGTGGGACTTTTTCTCTCCGGTTTCTCAATCAAAGTGGATGGAAACGAAGGTTTCTTAAGAACTTGCGGCTTTACTTTTACTTGTGGCTTTGCAATCCCAATCCTAATATTATCCTTGGAATCAAAAAAACTAATTTGACCTTTGGACATATGGCCTTGATGATGTGAATGTTGACTCTGGAAAGGATGACCCTCACAAATGGTTTCATGATATTGTAGCTGACTCTGCTGACTCGCCACCACTGACTCTAATTTGGAAGCAAATTCTTGGGGCAAATGGATGGGAGCGGGGGAAGTACTAATACCACTCGTGGAGGAACTAGATGACGATTCCATTCGAGTATGACTACTGCTACATTGTTGCTGTGGAGGTGCGGGTGATTGACACTGTTGATTCTTTTTCAATGTACATTGGTTTTGTTTGGCAAAGCACTCAGCGGCTGTCATGATTAAACTTTCTGGACTCTCAGGTGGACTTCCGGAAGTGGAAGAAGAGGGGCTCGATGAATTATTCTCAGAGCACAGAGAACTAATGTCACCCGTACTTCGGTGTAAATCTCCACTAGTTGTACTCCCTGGTCCGCTTCCACCCCCACTCCCAGCAACGGCAACTGGAAGGTCCATGACAAGATCAGGGGTGTGCCCATGATGACCGGATGGTCCATAGCGGGAGCGTAGCTCCCAAAATTGTATATTTGACTGAAAGTTTGGTTTTTCTTTATCCCCTGCCCCACTACCGACTCCAATTGGGATAGGAACTCCCTCAACTCCTGCAGTTGGGGGTGGCCCCCTTTCTAAATCTTCAGACTTGGATTTATGATGTGCTATTGATTTTGGACCAACAGTTAAATTCATTGTAGTACTCCCACGGTTATACTCATCCATTTGGATCTGGTCAGGTGAGTCGGAAGATGGGTGATCTGGATCATCAGGATGTCTTGGCGAGTCCCAACTTTTATTTTTTCCATGGGATTTCAGGAGGTGAGCTGACTTATTCGGATAAAGTCCTTGTCCAAATTGAATGTCAATGGCTGAAGGGGCATCATCATTATCCACCGTTTTTGGGGTTGAGAAAGACATGTTTATTGACATGGAAGATGCTTCTTCCTCTTTTGAGTCCGTTTTATTACTCGTAATAGAACTTGAGCGTTCTGGACTTTGTTTCATCAGAATTGGTCGAGATTTTTTCCCAACAGGGGTCGGTGACCGTTCACGTTGTGTTTCTTCAGCGGAATGAACTCTGCCGACGATTTGGTGTTGATCGGGAACTGGAACCGAGATGGTTACTGTTGTTTCTTTGTCGATGTCCTTTCTTTGGTCGTTGTTGGCTTCACTATGGTGGCTTTTAATGCGATCTCCACCTTTATTTCCATTTCCCTGAAATAGAAACTTGAATGTAACACTTCCCATTTGTATTTCCCATGTTTCTCTGTTAGTACTTCTTTAAAACATGAACACAAAACAATAAATACTCAACTTTTTCACATTACAAAATAATATAAAAATATAAAGCACAAAAACAAGTTCAAACAGGGGAAATACTAATACCAAATTATAAATAACGCAACTCTAAACAAAATATCAATATCGACTTAATCTATACATAATTATGAGCATGGCATTTTAAAACACTAAATACTAACTAGGGATTCCGACAAACAGAAAAGGTGTAATAAAAATGCGACGTGCTTTGTATCAGTGTAGTCTTGTCTTATACAAACTATTACATTTTTTATTGCAAAATTATATTATTGTAACTTGGAAACACAAAAACAGATACGCTAAGTAAGTTATAAACTATAAACATAAAACGTACCAATATATTGACTTATTTAATTATGCTTACTTATTAATTTACTCTATCACTGTCTATCAGTAAGGATAATAAATCGAAACTTGAAATAAATAAATGTAATAAGTGGAAACATGTAGGACATGAAACACAAACACAATAAAACAAAACACAGGACGCATTTTTAAGTACTCAAAGTGACATGGCATCGTTACATTTAGCACAACATGAACAACAATGACTCCTAATCAAAATACTCAATATAGGAATAGGAATAATAGTATATCCTAATAAACTATAAGCCTACTACTATGTATGTATGTATAGGTATGCTATTTAGATTAAAATTTAGAAGTTTTTATGTAGGTACCAAAAATAGTGAAACGGCGTTCCAAAAGCAAACACTAAAATTACAATGGAATTAAAATCACAAAAAACAAGCATGCCTACCGCGCTATAACATACTAAAAGCTTACTAACATAACTACAAATGATTTTGTTAATGAAAGATCAGATTATATTATGTGCCTAGCTCTAGCAGATCAAAATATATAAATTACATAAACAATTAGTAATTCATTAATACTTAATACTATAAGGAAGGAGAAGCCCTCAAGGATTTAGAACTAGAGTTAGCTCATTTATAATCAGTTAAATAGAAAAATAAAATGAGTTCATGCTCCACGAAATATTATTATATAGTAGGACGAAATAAGAAAACGAAAAAAGAACACAGTAAAAAAAGCAAGGACAGTAACACGGAAATGAAGTAGGTACGTGCAACTGCATTAAATATGTAGTTCAATGTAAGACTCCCTGAATAGTTAAACATTAAGAATTTCTTAAAAATAAAAATTGAATATCCACAGCTTTCCGTACCGTTATGATGTATTATAGTCATCACAATACAAAAATGGCAAATGACAAAAGAAGCAGTATTTATGAATGAACTGAATTAAAAAAAGACCTAATAAATTACTGCAATTTGCAATAATACTAACAACAATAGATTGAAATTATAAAGGATTCCAGGCTCCAGGAAACATAATGTAATAAGTAATAAGGTTTCAAATTAAAAAAAATTATTGAAGCTATTAATCCTTTCAATGAATCTTCATAGCAATATCAATACGATTATGTGTCTACTGTCTAATTATGAATAGTACACAGGATTCATACAGGGGTCTCAACTACCTCTTCCATGAGAGCTTCTTTCCATTTCGGTGTCTGACTTAGAAAATGACGATCCTCCGTAACACTGAGGGAGCGTTGGTGAATTTGATGACAATTTCCCGGGACAGAGAGTATAGGTGTGGAAGTATTGACAGGGACAGCAATGGACATGGATCGCGTCGGCGTTCCTCCTAACGAACTATGTCCCAGACTATGAGGATGTCCATGACCATGCCCTCCGTGATGACTATGATGATGTGACTGACCAGAACCAGAAGACTGCTTCACATTTGCCGTGACTGGAGTAACAGTGGTAGTGATCACGGTTACTGTACTTGTTTGTCCGGTCCCATTACTACCAATCCCACCGCTGCTCCCACCAACAGTGGATGTCTTGGAAAACTGCGGTTCCTTCTCAATATTATCAAACTCTGATGGGCTCTCTGGCGACGTGGAAGATGCAAGAGATTCTCCAGAAACTCCAACTCCAAGAAATAAATTTGGGGATGAGCTTTTTACATACAATTGTCTCCGATTGTCCCCGCCATGAAGGGAAGGGGATAGGGTGATGGACAGTTGTTTAGGCTGTGTACTCAGAAAGGAGTCACTTGCCGTCCGGTTACGATGGTGAATAAAGTCTTCTTTGGCGGAGCCCGTCGAGTCCATTCGCTCTTTCTCTTCATCCCTGCGATAAACAATACACAGTTAGGCATATGGATCTTCCAGAACTGCCAAAGATTGCAAAAATCTAAAAGAACTATTTTAGCTAACTCAAAGAAAGTGCACCTTATTTTGAGCATAATATATTTATCTGGAACAAGCCCATCAATCCCATTCACAGATCCTTTCCACCAATCTCCAGAAACTTGAGAGTACAGAGTTACCGAGTCACCCTTTTTAAAACTTACTTCACGCTTCGAGCGTGCAACAAAGTCAAATTGAGCGATAGCTTCCAAGAATTCAGATTCTAAATTTTTAAAACAACAATAAAAGTCAGTATACCACCCAAATTCATTGTATGAATGTGGTCAGTGCATTACCACTGAGCATGAAACACCTGGGCATTATTCTTATTCATACTGGAATTCCAAAAATAAGGCCACATAAAAATAATTTTTATAAATTACAATCCACAAATCACAAGGTAAAATTAACTATTAAAAGTAAAAGAAGAGGCATAAATATTTAAAAACATACGTTGAACCTTATAGTACCAAAACAAATAGATATACCGTTATATAAGAAAATTCATTCCATTAACTTTTAGGTTTTTTCACTTTACATTCCTAGCAGCTTATTACACTAAAGACTATGATTACAGCTACACTCCAATAAATACAAAATAAATACATCGTATTGAAAAGATATTAAAGGTTCTCACTTCCAAAAATTTGCAAGCTGATGTCCTTTTCTTTGAGGAAAACAGAATCTGGAAAAGTCAATCACAACCAAACGAGGCGAGGGGTCAAAAGGGGGACACGTAAGCATATCAAATACCACATAACCACACATATAAAATAATTATGCATAACCTTATTAACTTTTAACCACTACTTTTTGTAAACAATTAACTATCACAATCGAGCACACAATTATAATATATAACTATCTATTTTAAAAGCATGTAGGTACTAATTTACACATACCCTAAAGCAATAGCTTTTGACAACAATTTAAAATCAAAATCAGATACATATGTAAACTATAACTATTGAAAATCTATGAAAAGAATTTAAATGTAGTGAAGTTACCATCTTCAGAAGGGCAAATCTCTGAATCCAATTCATCTTGAGATTGGTCCGTTGGCGCATCACCGACATCCCTAGAGTAATAAAAATAAAAATCATAATGTCGATTAAGCATGAAATTTAAAAAAAATAATTAATTTACATGCATATAGTAAAATGAATGATTCTGAAAGCAAAACACTGGTTATGATTTACAACTTACCCTTCATCAGGTTCTTTGCTAATATATTTCTCATAAATAACACCACCATCTTGTGGAAAAATATCTTCAGCATAAATAATCACATTCTTAATGAGTTCATTCACTAGGTTCTGGTATTGAACCTGTAAATGTAATTCAGTATCACAATCCATCACACATCCAGAACTCTTAAAATTCGAAGGGTCAATTCCATTTTTTACAATTATCCCGAATAATAAAATAAAATAATGAAATAATAAAAGCATTCCACAATAAATTCAATAGGTAAGTTGTTATGAATATATAAAAAGTATAAAATAATAACGATTTTTATTCATTCCAAATTAAGGAGACGAGAATGGAGAGTCCAAGCAGAAATGGGATGCCACAGAGAAAATAATAAGTAGCAGCGGAGCAATTAAGTGCGCACCCGAATTTAGCCCATCGATCAATGTTAAATCATTACAAGTTTTTTTAGTTGTTGCAGGCAGCAGTTTTGTATGATTTCATGTCATACCGAGCCGAAGAAAGCCAGAGTAGCAGAGACAGTAGACAGTAGACAGTCACAATAATTAACAGAACGAAACCGAAAATTAAACAAAAATTCATTCCAAATGAGAAAAATCTTAGAAAATCTACCGACCCAAATTAATGTAAAAATGATATAATGTATAAAGACAAAACTATATTCAGAAACATTAACTAGACACTGTGCCTCATTGAGGATAGCCCAGAGCACACAACAAAAATAACGCCCATTAAATATAATTATAAATTAAGTGTCAATAAAAGTTTTAAAACTGTCAGTTTTCATGCACTTTCCCCAAATTACGTTAATTGCCAAAAGCTACGTAAGGTTAGTATATAAGTATTCCCATACGATTAATACATAACACTACTAACGAAAAATTATAGGCTATCCTTATAAATGTAATAAAACAAGAAACATGCAATCACTCTATTTAGCTAAGTTGCCGGATATTATTAGAGGTTAATGATTTTAGTCAATTCCTTGAAAATGCAATGGCTCAGCATGAAATAAAACAATACGTACCTGATCTTTGTCTTCTGGTACAGGGACTAGAGTTGGTCCAAAGCAAATCGCAAGATTATAAGGATCCATCATATTTTCATCACTGAATTCTGATAAACTATAATTAAAGAAATATCATTATAGAGTCATTCCACACACATCATTCTTGGGCTTGCTATTGGAGGATGCCTTTTAAATAATACCAATTACTAGGAACAAAAACAACAAAATGTTTAAGTTATGCAAGATTGGAAGAATAAAACCAAGCTTACTGATTCAAGAAGGCAAATAGATAACGAAGAACAATAAAAACGGGCCGTGGAAGTGACTTGACTAAATCTTTCATCTTTGAAACAAAAATCTGTTTGGACTCCAGCTCTGTGCAAGGAACGAAAAGAATTTTAAAATCGTATCAGACCAATCAAGATATAATCTAAAGAACCATTCAGAAAGAGAAAGAATAAACTTACGAGCCATTTCCATGAACTGTTCAAAGTAAACAATGGGGAAGAGTGGTTCACGTAGTTCTCTTAAGTAGAGTTTTAAAACACCGCCCACAGAATTAATGTCAGATGCATCATTCACATCCGCTAGTGGATCATCACCTCTTTCAAATGTATCTTTGAAATTATTTATTTCCACTTGTGAGCCAGATACGCGGAATATTCCCTGATGATGAAGACCTGTACAGTAATGATTTTCATGTTAAGACTGTACTTTAAATATGCGTACAACCAATGACGCGTCTATAAAAAAAGATAAAAATAATAAAGCTACCATAAAGATTAATGACACGAATACAACTCTTCATAACAATTGGAATGTCTTGATTTGTTGCTTCCAAGTATTCTTCAAGACTCCCACCAAACAATCGAGGATTTCCTGAGCTTTGCAACTGACCAATTCGTTTTCTCCTCACTTTACGTGTTGGTTGAGGCCCACCTGCATAATGATACATTAACAGTTAACATTTTATTCGAAATTTTTAATACAAAAAAGAATTATTAGCTAATTTTAAAAATCTTGTTATTCCAATAGATGTTTAGTTAAATGTTTAAAATATACTGTAACCTGCTAAAGTTTGAGCAAGAGCAGGTGACGACCCTCCTTGGTCAGTTTCATTCAATACTTTACGAATATGATCATATTTGGCTTGCAGTCTTGCGATTCGATTAGTTCCCAGCATGTAATCTCGGAATTTCTAAAAGATTTTGATTTGTTTAAAAATAGAAATAACACAAAAAATCATCGAGATCCATACTTGAAAATGAAAGTAAATAAAGGACAAAGAAATGCGTTCTAAAACTTTTTTTTCACAGTTTCAGTTGAGCTAACTCACAGATAAATGGAATTCATCCGTTTCATGTCGATCAGCACGTATTTTGAGCGTAATCGTCTCGGGTTGTTTGGGCAGAATTTTGGTAACATCCGTAAAGTGTTGTGCGGCATCATAATCTTTGGCAATGAGCATCTCTAGTAATGAGCTCTCGGCTGTCTCTAATGTCTTCCACAGCTCATCCGACTCGGTTCGTAACGTATCTAACCTCCGATGAAGCTGAAGTAGCCGTTGCTCCAGTTCTTGTCGGATAAAACCAGTTGCTTCCAATTCACCCAGCTCACTCGAGTCAATCTGAAACAGTTACATAACACACATATACATTATATTACATGGAAATAAGTACTATAAACGAGCACAACCCTGCCATATCCTGCCTAAAAGCGTGCTATATGAACGTGCAACTATATACAAAAATAGTTCGAAGTTAGAAATGCCATTGGAAATTCAATGTCGTTGTGGCGGCAGTGGCTCTCGGCACTTTTCTCTAATAGCAGTGAGTAAAGTACACACTTCATGGATGGAAACCTTACAATTCACTACTGTTCCCATCATTTTCAGCCACATTTTCACAGTAGGCTACAATGTTTTCATAAACACAAAAATAATTTGAGCACTCTCCCAAAAACCATGCAGAGTAATAAGAGAAAGCAAAGGCTAAGTTCCATGTGTCTACATGGTTATATTTCCTGTCTATAATATTAGTAGTAGTAATAATAATAATACAGTCACAGTCTTCACATTAATGTTCGTTCATAAGTAAAATAGAATAACTTTTGACAATATTATTAAATCAATTATTTATGAGGACGTAACAGCAAGTAATCAACCGCACGAACAAGGTCCTCGCAAATTTTACGAACTTCAGAAGTTTGGAATTCACTAAAGTCATGGTCAAAATAATATTTTCCAAAACTACAGTAATCGTAATATACGATATGAGCTTCCCTAACAAAAACGCTATGTATTCCATATCTTTTTTTAACATCTCTCTGGCTGAGTGATAGACATAATTTTGGCTTGTTTCCAATGATCTTCAATGACCTTGTGATATCGCAGCAATACGATCAATAATATAATATATTTTATATTATACAAACATATCTCAGTTCGATATTCAATAGTACGATTGGGCTGAGGGCTGTGTTGTGTTGGTATCGAGTAGTAGTAGCAGTCTTTCACTAGTGTAAAATGGGCGACGCTTCAACGATAACCAATAGAGAAAGGCTACTTACTCTTTTTTTTTTACTATAAAATAAAAAGTGGAGATGTTTTTCTGAGTGAACTAATTTAATTTAATTTGATATAGTCAGTGGCGGATCCAGGAAAAACTTCTGGGGTGGGCACTACATACATGTCGGCCATCTTTGTTTCAACGTCCCTATGTTATCATATGTTGAAAATTTCATTCTAGGGTGGGCACGTGCCCCGTTGCCCACCCCCTGGATCCGCGCCTGGATATAGTTCTTTTATTGAAACTAAAATAATATCTTAGAAATATATTTTAGAGATGTTTTTTGTGTTCCAGTTCCAGCGTCCTCCTTACGGAGCTGAATAGTATGCAAGTATCTCCAATCTATGTATATAGCAATCTTGAAACGCGGCTAAAAATTAAGTTTCGAAATATGTGAATTATTACGTTTCCCACACCCACTGCAGCACTTAAAAAGCTAGCGATAAAAGGAAAGCAGACTTTCTATAATCAAACGAAATAAAACTGCACGTAACACTTAAGTATTATTAGCAGACCTGCAGCTCGCTTTACTTGTTGGCTCTAATGTATTTTAATTACATCATGAGTTGGATCAAATTTCCTGTTGCGTCCAATTTAATTTGACGTCCAAAACAAGAACAACAACTCGTAGGTGCCTACATACAATACTATGTATGTATACACAAAGCTGTGATGTAGGCACCACCTCAGTAGGTACCTTACGCACCTAAACTTGTATTTTGTGTATCAAACCAAACCAACAGACTGCTTCAGGTCTTTGCTATACAATCTGAAGTTTCCCGTTCTTCCCTTCCCTGATTTTGCTCTTACAATACATAACGGGGGAGGTACCTACCTAAGTAATAGGTACCATATGTAGTATTTTGTTTTATTATATATTTATAGGCTACTT
This sequence comes from Dicyrtomina minuta, assembly GCA_949802685.1. Taxonomy (NCBI): domain Eukaryota; kingdom Metazoa; phylum Arthropoda; class Collembola; order Symphypleona; family Dicyrtomidae; genus Dicyrtomina; species Dicyrtomina minuta. Next base: position 65,903,388 of record OX461808.1, on the reverse strand, counting down.
ACTTCTTCTCCTTTGAGCATCGGTGCTTGAAATTCAAATTTTTTGGGCATGATAAAAGCGGAATTATTTGCTTCAAGGAACTTTTGCTTATCCAGTCGTGAGTCTAAGGAAGTAATGCACTTATTTAAATTATCCATATTTGTTTGTAGGGATCTCTTCATTTGATCTTGAGATGAGAGGTACATATTCAGTGCTCTGGAGATACATTGGTAGAAACCCAAGTCCATACACTATCCAAAATAAGCAGAGAAGATGCATGAGAATCATAAATAATTAATTATTATCTCAATCGATACGCTTATAAATGAAAGAAGTCAAAATATATGCACCTACGTACCTACTTTTGTAAATAAAAAAAAATTATGCATACTGTAGATAATACATATAGATATATTTTCCTTACATCAATCAGATCCGAGAGATCATCAACAAAATATTTTTGTACAGCAGCATTTGCAGCATCCATGCACAAAATGTACTCATTTTTGGCTTTGAGAGCTTTGAATCTTGCATCATTGTATTTATTTCTCCGCTGAAAGCATCCCCATCAAAAGAAAATTGGTCAAAATTAATCTTTTTGTTAAGCTTTTTACATTTTATTTTTACACTATACAAGACCGAGCCATCAACGGCAACCTATAGTATCATTATTCAACATTCATCAACTACATAAACGACGACGAAAAAGAAAGCCCACAAAATATAAAACGATTTAGATAGATCTTATCCAAAAATATGTGACATCAATTTTCACCCGAAGCAAAAATCAATAAATCTTATATGATAACAAGGGCAACAATAAAAATGGGGATGCAATTCATTTATTGCGAATCAAATTGCAGACAAAGTGCATATCTAGTTTACACATAGCTCTCATTTCTACTCTGATGTCATCATATCATCTGTAGTCCTCGTACGTTTTTACATAATAAAACTCAAAATGGGGTTTATTTTCCTTTCTTCAAATAAAAGATATCTACAATAAGTTTAAGCTCAAATACAGATAAAAGTAAAACGTCATAGGAAAAGTCGAGAGTAAATGTTGAATTTAGCCAATTTCTTCACATATGAATGAACGACAACATCTGAGCAAGATAAAATGTAACCATTTCCTCTTGGATGTTTTTCTTCTGCAGATAAAGCCCAACTACTACTACATACTACAGACCTTCATATCATCAGTACAGATACACAAAATACAAGATACAGAGATGAGAGAGATAGAGAGGAGGGAGAGGGATTGTGAGCACATTGTAAAGGATATAGTAGAGGATTATACAAGATGAGGATTTCTACTATAAAGGAAAATCAGAGCAAGAGGACGTTTCAGGAAATCACAATGAAAAAGAACACAGGAAAGTCAGGATAAGTCACAAGACAAGACAGTGAAACAGCCACAGGATTGAAGTTGACTTTAAGAAAATAGACGAAAAGAAGGAGAAGAAGAAAAGGGAAAAATGTTATGAGGGAGCGAAGACGTTTTTTGGAGAGTTGAGTGAGAAGGACCAACCTTTTGAATCTCTTTATCGACCAGTCGAATTTTCTTGGAGCGTTCAATTTTCTCTTTGGGAATGGCAAGTTCTAATTTGGCTTTCTGAGCTTCCACAACTTTCAATTTAGCTTCAGCTTGTTTACACTCTGTTTGGTACGCGTGAAACGTCTTGGTGGATGTGTGTAATTCATGAAGAACTTTGAGTAGCTCTTCATGAGCTTCGATCCCAACTTCTTTACACTGAAAACGGGGAAAAAAAGAAGAGAACAAAAATACAGAATTGAGGAGGACTTTCATTCTCAAGGACGGAATATTAATTCCAGCCTGCGCCTGAACATCCCCTGTCCCACCATCATCCTCATCAAAGGCCACACACCAATTCCCTAACAAAATCATTATTATTTGTCAAGTCAAAATAAAGATTAGAGATTTTGTGTTTGACCTTGATCTTAGAATTGTTTATAGATTTGAATCAACATCTTATTTCTTCTTCTCTATCAGTATCTTTATAGATGATTTTATCAAATCTTTTATGATTGGCTTCGAAAACTCTTTACGTAGCCAACTAACAATATTTCTATAGAAGAAATAATACTTAAAAAAACAAATAAAAATAGGATAATTCCTTTTAAAAAATTCAACCAACGTACACATGTACCTAAACATACTACTACAGTAAATGTCAGATCCCCTGTTACAAAATTACAGCATAATAATATATATATGTATAGTCTCTTGAGTTAGGTAGGGAGTTCATTGTAATCTCGTTTTCGCTCGCTCCAGTACTTTACATCATTACTTCTACATTATTTAAGTGCTGCCCAAACTGTACTCTAGTGCGTGATAAAAAGCATTTGGATCAACTTCTGGCCTGTGTTAATTACAAGCTAAAACTCTGGAGCTGGGAGCTACATCGAATAAAACTTGTGTGTGTGTGACTTGTGAGCTGTATAACTGGCTATGCATATGAAATCCTCTATGTATAAAATAATAGTAGGATTAGGCATTAGTTAGTATTCTTGTTAGGCTAGTCAATTAGCACAAAAACATTGAGCTTGATGAAATATCGCATATCCAAATTATTTTCCCCGGACTCTCTTCGAGATGTATAATGTAAACGTAACAAAGTCAAAGGCTACTCAAATATCGTAAACCATACTAGGTATTATATGTTATCGTCATCGTACTATCAAATATATCATTTTCAAATAAAACAAGTCATAAAACCATTATTAAATCCTAATCATAATCATGGTCACGGTAATAATTAAATTGCATTATGGAGAAATTGTCATGCCTATAGTAATAATTAATTATAGTCTATAGTGTTACCATATTATGACTACAGATTAGAAGGAAATAGGAAGTGATGAAGCTAAAACTAACCTGCTTATAGATACGCTGTAAATCATCCGCAACATAGGAAAGACGAGTGGTCACATGAGTACTATAAATATCCGCCAGGACAGCGTGCTCTTTGCTCTGCTTCTTCGTCTCCGAGATGAGCTGTTGCCAGCAATTTGACACCGAGAATAAATGCCATTGGTCCCGTCTGTAATCCAAACAAAAATAAGAACATGTCAAAATCAAGATCAAACTGTTCAATTTAATAGCGCGGCATATAAAACAATACAAATGATAATCATATTATATAATATTTCGAACTACATTCAGGATGTTTACAAATAAATTTACTAGCCTTATAAAACTTGCCAATATATTCAAAAATACAGAAATGGTATCAAAACAGTAGGATTTCAAGTTCAAGTTCAAGAATGTCAAGGCATGTTTTAAGGCAGGGCCGGACGAAGGAATTGCTTTTAGGCAGCAATTTGTTTCCATACAGAAACCACCATTTTGATTTTATTGATGGTTTTCTTAGTAAAGCAAAATGTTGTATCTAAATAGGTAGGTACCGTAAATCCTCTAATATAACGCGGGTCTCCAATACAACGCGGGTCTCTAATACAACGCGGGGGGTAAACCTTGGAGTTTTAATACAACGCGGGTCTCCAATACAACGCGGGTCTCTAATATAACGCGGGGGTTTTCCTATGCTTTAACATTGTGCATGTGTGGTTGAAAATGCAAAGTTTTCGATACAACGCGGGTCTCTAATATAACGCGGGGGGTACAAGTCGGAGTTTTAAGACAACGCGGGTCGTTGTATTAGAGGATTTACGGTACATGTTTTATAGAAGTGAAAAATGTTTTTTTTACTTGATTCAGAATAGTGCTCAATGTTCTATTTACATGTTTTGAGAAAAGTTTTATGTTTTATTTTGCATGTTTTTGAAATGCACAAAATAATTTATTTGTATGTTTTTGAAAAGTCAAAATATTCTTTTTACATATATTTTCGAAAACTGCAAAATGTTCCATTTACATGTTTTTTGAAATGTACAAAATAATTTATTTGTACGTTTTTGAAAAGTCAAAATATTCTTTTAACATATATTTTCAAAAACTGCAAAATGTTCCATTTAAACGTTTTTTGAAAATGCAAGCAGCGGGGGCTGCCTGTGCTGCCTACATTATCCGGCCATGTGTTAATGCATAACATGGATATCTATTTTATTTGTACCCTGTACTCACAACCTACTTAGGTACTTGAACTTGTAAGTAAGATGTATTCCTCTCGTTGGCGACTATTAATATGACCTCCCCATGTTCGTCTCATTGCACATTAATAAAAGAAAATTAAAAATTAATGAACACGTACAAAATATGAACTTGTCTTTTTAAATGGTAATTTAGAGTCAAACTTAGCTCCCTCTACTACTACCAACTACTACATGATGCCATTTTACCATTGTATATGAACTTTCACTTCCTCGATCGGTCCATGAAAAAAAAACTCGATATACTTTTAGATTTAGTTCCTCAAGACTCAAGACTCAAGCCAAGAGCTATAAAAAGTTCCTTGGTGTCACTCTTATTTGTCCTCCAGGGACCATCAAACATCCTCACTGGAAAGTAATCTTTAGTTAATCTTTTACAATACTAGCTCTGTCTCTCTCTCTCTCTCTTTCTCTCTAGTTCTAGTTCTTGCTCTGGATCGTGGATCTCCAATCATTTTTTTCCCTTTCTGGTTCTGTTCTGTCTGCCTTGAGCTAAAAGAATGTCTACGCACGAAGAATACTGAATACCAGACCATTTTTGATATATCACTCCCACCGCCGCATGGGACAAACAACACTACACTATAATACAGTACACAACAGAACAGCATAGTACAGCTCCCTATCTATCCAGTATATACACATGGCGTAAAAAAACACCAAAACACAAACTACATAAAGCAAAAAAAAACATCACAAAAACAAAAACAATACAGAGTCTAGAATAAAATGTGTTTTGACTTTTTTTCCCCATTCTTTACCCTTATATAAAACATAAGATTCAGACACGGGCAGACTTTATGTTTTATGCTCTCCCCGAATCCGAATGAAATACACGCGGACTACTCTACCAGTACCAGTCTACAGGGATTTATATATTACACAAGAGATACATTTAACATTATTATCATTGTGATTATGGACGTTGAAGGCTTAGGTACACGTAACAAGATGCACCATCTTTAAAAAAATTCAAATGCAAAGCTTGAACATTCAATTTATTTTGCATTTTTTTGAGAGACACTGGAGCCGGAGATATAATATTATTTTCTGTGGGTTGTAGATAGTATATTTTGCAGCTAGCTCTGCCTCGCTAAAACTATAGGATGTTACGTCTACCCTACCGTCTACCGTGTACTGCAGTCCTCGTCAGTTGTGTTGAGTTGAAGAGAAAGAGAATGTTGAATGCATGTGATGAAGACAGACTAATCTATCATTTAAATTGCTCCCCACGGACAAGTTCTCGTAATCCTACTGTACACAAAAATCACAAAAATACAAGCTTTGCTTTATTCCTTTTACTTTACTTCATAGAACAGTTTTTAGTCCTCCTCTCCTACTTCTACCTACTTCCACACGGTACTATCGCTGTCTGTACAGAAGTACCGATAGAAATGGAGATACGTCGCACTCCTTTCATCGCATCGATTTTCTCTCCGACTAGCACACACACACACACACACACACACAGAAAAAAATGAGAATCTTTTTTCAAGTATCTGTCCATCTATTTATCTAACAGAAGCAGAAGTAGGTGGTACCTATAGAATCGAATCAGAACCATAACCAGAACCAAAAGAACCTACATTTTCTCAAGACGAACAACTCAAACTCAATCAGGGCCGGGCGAAGGAATTGCTTTTAGGCAGCAATTTTTTTCCATGCAAAAAACCACCATTTTGGTTTTCTTTGTAAAGCAAAATGTTGTATTTACATATTTTACAAAAGTCTAAAATGTTCTTTTTACTTGATTCAGAAAAGTACTCAATGTTCTATTTACATGTTTTGAAACAAGTGTTAAATTTTTTATTTTGCATATTTTTGAAATGTACAAAATAATTTATTTTGCATGTTTTTGAAATGTACAAAATAATTTATTTTGCATGTTTTTGAAATGTACAAAATAATTTATTTTGCATGTTTTTGAAATGTACAAAATAATTTATTTCCATGTTTTTGAAAAGTCAAAATATTATTTTTACATATTTTTTCAAAAACTGCAAAATGTTCCATTTACATGTTTTTTGAAAATTTAAGTAGCGGGGGCTGCCTGTGCTGGCCACATTATCCGGCCCTGAACTCAATACTCAAGAAGGACACCAACACCAACTACACCATATTTATTGAATCACAATATTCAGAAAGTGCTGGCTTAGAGTGCACCTCAACCCCATACTACATACAAAACAATATGTTTCTCATGCTAGAAGATTCCCATTCCCGCTTTAATTATAGCTTTATAGTTAAATGTAAAACAATATATCATACTATAGTATGAACTCAACACGCAGCTGCCATGCATCATGCATCTTTACTACTCATGCAATTAAAGACATCACCGCTAAAAAAACAAATTGTATCGGTAATTATGCCTGCCTACACTTACATATGACTGATATGACCCACGTACCGTATTACTCCAAATAGAAGCCCCCGGCTTCTATTAAAAACAGCACCCTTTACCCCCGGCTTGTATTGGAGGCCCGGCTTGTATTGGAGGCCCGGCTTGTATTAAAATTATGTTTTTCGAAACCAAAAATAAAACCTAAAGTTACCTTATTTTTGACAACTTTTCATTATTTTCAGGCATTACATTTTTTGCTATAATAATATTGTTAGTGCTTTTTAGTGCAACTTGGTCAAAAGAAACACTAGTCTCATCCATAGCTATTTTTTACCCCCGGCTTGTATTGGAGGCCCGGCTTGCATTGGAGGCCCGGCTTGTATTGGAGGCCCGGCTTGTATTTATACTTACACCCGTTACCCCCCGGCTTCTATTGGAGGCCCGGCTTCTATTGGAGGCCCGGCTTCTATTTGGAGCAATACGGTAAATTTCTCTACTCTGTACTACATTGACTTCAATGCTATCATCAATGAATACACTAAACTGCCACTAAACTGCGTGGCGAACGTGTACCAATGTCAATGTGTAATTATTATATCCATATAGAATTTAAGTACCCACACTATACCTATACACTGTGATATAAAAAAAACTTTAAAAATTGTATGACATGAAGCATGACAAACAGCCCGATCTCTCACACTCTCGAGTAACGATTCGAATTCGAAGCGAAGTAAACTCTAAAATAAATACTATGAGTGCGAGGAAGGAACGGGGAAAACAAGTTGGAAAAAAGAAAAAGTTAAACATTTCTAGTACGACGACACAGAAAAAAAATGTATAAACCAATGGAAATGCAAGATGAAACTTTTACCGTTTCCCTCTGTCTGAGTTTTATTGTGGAAGCTACAGAGCGTACACCTATATACCTAAAAAACCGTTTCCCTCTGTCTGAGTTTTATTGTGGAAGCTACAGAGCGTACACCTATATACCTAAAAAGGCATCTATATAGGAGTCAGAAATAGTCCTTATGCCTTTCCCTAGTTCTCGAGAGAAAGTAATACGTGTGAAAGTTGTTTCAAATGTTCAAGTTGTTTTTTTCTTGAGATGTTTCAAAAGTCCTTATAATAATTTCCTACAATTTCAGATTCAGAGATAGAGAGAGAGAGAGAGAGAGCGAGAGCTCTACAGATATTTTAGACGTTCTGGTGTGGAAGTGGAAGTGAAAGGAGAAGTAGTAAAAGCAAAACTTTCACATTCTTTCAGTATTTGAAATTTTGACCATTTATATTTTGGCTAGATACATATAATTATGTGTAAAAGTGAGCATAATATATTTATGCCCCCCTCTTACTTGTATACTTAGATCGTATGATAACATGTGTGATAAATGTCATATATACGATCATACTATATATCCATACTGGCTTCTGGAGCACCCTGGAATGTGTGTGATTATATATATCGTCTGTGAAGAACCAAAATGACCCATATCTAATTTAAGCTACAATCAAAATGAGCTATGTCATAAAAACAAAATGAGAAATATGCGTCAAATGTTAATTATGAGTTTTTGAAAAGCGTAAAATGTTCTATTTTCATGTTTTCGAAAAGGTTTAAAATATTCTAATTCCATGTTTTTGCAAAGGTGCAAAATGTTCTAATTCCATGTTTCTGAAAAGGTGCAAAAAGTTCTAATTCCATATCTTTGAAAAGTGTAAAATGCTCTATTTAAATGCGCTCAAGACATATTTAAATATTTTTTTAGATAGTTGATATTGTTTTTAGCTAACAATGGATATGGGTCATTTTGGTTCTTCACAAACGATATGTGGGCGCAAAGTTGATATAGTATGCGCGCCCTAGTTTCCTTTTGCAAATACTTAAGTATTTCCCTGAAGTCTATACTCAGAGTCATGCCATTACATAATATAACATTCCGTTTCAGTTTCAGGTGGTTTCGCATGTTCTTATCTTAAACCTTCAAGTTGCTCCTCGCGTACCTTTTAGCATAATAAATGCATGGATACCTCATGTACATAACGAGCAGGTACATCGTACATGTGGGGGTAGGGAGGTACCTACTTCCAGTTTCCAGTATTTCCAGTCTCGACTATATACAAGCAAGTGCAAAAGATAAAAGACGACGGAAGGCGGAGACACAAGAAAGAGCCCGAACCGAAAGGATGTAAAGACGTAGATTACACATGCACGTGGAGACGTAAAGGAATTACATGGGAGAATACATTACACAGAACATTTAAAATACATTATGCTTATCTCCCATCACTATACGCACAATGACTCTAATTTCCTCTGATCGTTCCTATTTTTTTTTCTGGTCACAAAAATATTTGCGCACATGCTGCTTACCAGTACCAGTACCAGTACAGGATATATATTATATATATTATTATAAAATGAAGCCCATCCCCCATTCCCCTTTATTACAACGTACAGAATATACTGCAGTTATAGATATAGACAGACAAGGAAACCTGCAGAGCATATTATTATTCGAATATTTTTAGCTCAATAATTCATGCAAATTGTAAATTCTTCGTCCTACTACCTTCTCACGTTCCATTAGAGGATTATAGAGAATAAAATGTATTACGCAAAATGGAATCCAATAGAACAAACCAATATATACAGTGTACAATAGGCAATATAGAAAATAGAATAGCAGGACCAACCGGCGATACGCCGATAAACACTTGTATAAATTATTCATGAGGAGATGAGGACTGACTGACTCTAACACTAACACTAAGCGCGTTACAAATTGTAGGACTGGACTTTCTGACGGCCTACTCCAAGCCTACATAGTGAAATTATGATGATGTTTAGCATTAGCATTGTTAAGTGGAGGAAATTTGGAGATGTCGTCTCGACGTCGACTCTCCTTGGTGTTACTAGAGCACATCGCTCAGAGACGAGAGCGTCGCCCATATTGGAATTTAATATCAAAGTCAAAGTCGAGTTTAAATTTTCAGAATTTGACTTCCACTTTGAATTCAAATTCTCTCTCATCCTGAATCGATTTTTTTTTTCGTCTCTCTGACATTTTAGTCGGGACCCGACCGACGACCCGTCCTTCCTCATAAATTGATAAAAGAAGAAAATATTATATGCTTTAATGAAATTGAAACTCTACTTCAAAATCCAAATCCTGCGCCCTGTCATATATGATTTCCTCATTTGGATTGGAATAATTGGAATTCCAAATTTGATTTAAATTAAAATTCTGACATTTATGCGTCTTGACATATGAGTAAATGGAGCCTTTTATTTTCAAGGCGGGAAAGTTATGTCTTTCAGTGGTAACAGGGGACAAAAGTAGCTACCGTTATTATTACATAGTGCAGCAATAGACTGAGATCCAAGTGCCTACCTACCTACCCACCTGCATAGCCCTAAATAAAAATAATAGTGAAATTACATGGACACTAGACTCGATTACTTTTTTTATAGTCACTAAACTACACATAGGTATGTGCATAAGGCTGAATTGTGAGGGCAAAACTCAAACTTTCAAACTAGGACTCAAACTTTTTGGGGAGAAAAAAGATCAAAGCGGGATTTTGATTTTTTGATATTATTGAGACGAAGAAAAAAAAAGAAAAAATTTCGATTTTGAAAGAAATTCAAAATCCAGTAAATTTTCTGTCTCGCACATGCGCTACAACACATTCCTTGGCTTTTTTTTTATTTTTACATTTATTCACTTTTCTTTGTACCTTTCATGTACTACTTTCATTGCTTTCTTGCCATGTGTTTTGGTTTTGTCTGAAGTCTCAAGTGGGTAGTACAATGTATAAGACGAGAGTAGATGAGAGACATGAAAAGGAGAGCAGGGAGAGAGAGAGAGAGAGAGAGAGAGAGAGAGAGAGAGAGAGAGAGAGAGAGAGAGAGAGTATCACTTTCAACTTCGAGCAACACAATGAACAAAGATCGAACAAACCATGAAGAACTTTGGGAGACAGGAAGTGAAAGTTATCAAAGTGAAAGTAGGGGAACGGCGACGATCAAGATACAGATCGACCAGAGATTCCTCCAGATTCAAACAACTTTGTGAAAATTTACAAACTTTCCGCGTGTTTCATGAAAGAGAGTGAAAGAGAGAGAGAGATGGAAAATGAGGACATATTATCAAGAGTTATTAATTACTATCGAATATAAAATTAATTAGGATTTTAAAAGAAAAGTGTTTCCTGTGCAATAATATCAGTAGCGTGTCTGTGTAGAAATCACTCTCAAACGACGATAGATGCGTATATATAGTTTTTGAACAATCTTTTACACTTAATAATTAATTGGATAGTTTCTAATTTATCTCAATTCTGCACTTACAACTTACATATTATCAGTATTATGTATTTTACTTGAATATCAGTTCCTACGTCAACACATACACTTTTTCTCTTTTATGTGTACCTAGTTATAATTATATTGGCACCCGAAGGCTTGAAACTTCCAAATTCCAATTCCAATTCTAACAACTTCAAAGCTATAAGCTTTTCTACAATAGTCCTATGGCTTTGTGTCTCGCGCTACATGGTTAGTTGGTTCGATAGTTTTATAGATTTAGTTTTGCAAAAATAACGACACTGCTGGACGTGACTGGAATCTCCAAAGGCTCACTATATATATAGGTACGCACCACTTTCCTTTTGTACTTCCAAAATTGAACGAGAACAAAGAAAATAATGGACATGTTTTTTCGACACAATTTTCAAGATAGAGATCCGCGGATCTGCTATCTATATGCCTATATATGCTCATACTGTTTCCAATAGACTTCTGTAGCCATACTGCACTATATAGTATGTACTTTCAAGCAGCAGCGGATCCAAGTTGCAGTCTTTTAGAGTCTATAGCCCGGCCCGGCGTTGCCCGTACCATAAGGAAATAATTAACAGAGGGTGACATAGGGGCATTTAAATCAAAATGGCCGCCGAGTATAGATTAGCGCCCTCCGCGAACATTTTATGGATACCCCACTGCTTTCATACGTTCAAGCCATGTTTTTATAAATACATATAATTCGTCTGGGGTGAAAGTGTAAAATATTTTAACTATGTAGTTGTTACAAAAAATCAATTTTCAACTTTCAACGTTATTTCATTCATTTAAAAAAAAAAGAAAACTGTAACTTCAAATACTGCAATCAGCTTAAACTGGTATAAATATAACCACATGGTGGTTTCCGATAAGTAAATTATACGCAAACCCATTATGTGCGCAAGATGCAAGTATTATATAACTATATGTATTTTGATGCTGTAAATTAAAACACATGGAGTGATAGCGCTAAAAATAGAAACGCTATACACAAGTGTTAGCTATATACTTACGCAAACTATACGACGTTGAGTACACGTAATTTAGATACATATTATGTCACGATGGAGAGACATTAAATTTAACTACTGGCTACATATTATGTGCATCTAGTATAGACTACAAATATGAGAGGATAATCATATAATTTTATAGATATGAAACTTACTTTGCCTTGAGTTCCTTCTGTCTGAATGCCAACGACTTGGCTAATTTGTCCAAACTCCGACTGCATTCTAATTCCACTTCAGCTCGACGACGAAAAAATTCCTGTAATTCCGACGTGAGTGCCACTTGAGTCTCCACGCGACCGTCTAAACTCTTCAATTGCTCTTGTAGTTGAAATCTTAAGTCTGCAACGAAACAATGAACACAGAAAAAAAAACAAATTAAACCAACTGGAATTAATTATTGAGAAGAACAACACAGTAAAATGTCCCATCCACCAACATCCATTTCTACTTTCTACTAGTACATAGCATCATCCAAATTACAAAAACTGGTATCAAATACAAATGGGAATCCCAATCGAAGAATTCAATTCCAATTTTGCACTACCATTCCCCAATTCCTATTCCCATACCACCGCGCGGGGGATGCCATTCAATTTTCTATTGCTTATATTATAGAGGTAGTCTCTCCGGATTAAATAACTTGCTATCCCCAATATTTCTAAAACAACCTCTATTACAGGCAATCAATCAATCAATCAATCAATCTTTCTTTATTCATGTTTCACGGGCATTACCCATAACATGCGACATTTCTAAATTCAGGATTTCACAAGATAACATAGTTTTACATTCTGGATTTCAAAAGAATACACATTTTTACATAGTTAAATAAATTTTCAATTAGGTATGGATTACTGATCTTGAGCAACATATGAAATTTATATTCGTTAAAAGTTTGCACACCAAACTGATAGAGATATTTACGTCTAATATCATCAAACATTTTACAATTCGTAATAAAGTGAAATAAATTATTAATGTGATCAGAGCCACACACATTACAGTTTTCGCGGTCACTAAAACTAACAGACATGTTAAGGTAGGATAGATACGTACTATTTAATCTTAACTGAGCAATAATTCGAATGTAATGAATAGGTAGAGATAGCTTAAGGTACCTGCACGTATATTCTGAATTCTTTATTAGACGGTACACAGGATGATAGGACGAATTAGATATTCGAGCCAGATCATCCTGCCTACTCTGGTCTATAATACACTTGTAAATATGTTCAAACTTTTCAGCTAAAAGAGATGCTGACTGTTCCCTCCATATGTACGAAAATCCCGTCTGGTCCAAAATTTGCTTGACCTGCAAGCACCAATTATACTCCGCATGAACGCACCCTAAATTAAGAAGAGTAAATATACGATTATAACAGATCCTCGTAAGCCTCTCCGCGGGCATCAGTAAGATACGAAACCACAGTTTTAAAGTTATCATTTTTATGTGACAACTGAGAAGAACCCTGCCCGTTTCGCATCTCACTAAATACCCCGGTGTGCAGCGCGGAAGCCAAAGAAGCTTCTTGAGAAACTGATTCTGGATGCGCTCAACAACGTCAAAGTATCGCAACGACCAGACGGGGGCAGCGTACATCATAGATGAAACACAAATTGTATCAAACAATTTCATTTTACTTTCCCAGCACCGTAGCTTTGAATTACGAAAAATCTCAAATACCGAACCAAGTGCACGCTTTGCCCTACTACTCATTTCTTTTGCCGTTCTATTACAGGCAAGGCAGAATACTAACGTAAAAGTAAAGGATGCGTAAAAACAGAAGATTATTGCCGATCCGAAATTTTATGGCCGAGTACATTTAATTATATTGCATGTATCGGCTGGTAAGAACGACACCACCGCAACACATATAGGAATGCATACTCTGTTAGATACGTTTTGGTAGGTTTCCTCATTTTAGCGAACATTTTATATATACAATGAACTGTTTAATTGAATCATTATATTCTGTAAATCTGAAATTTCAAAACCGGATATCAAATACATTTTACTTACACCGTATGCACAAACTACCCATGCTGGGATTACCTGGAAAACCACATTTGCAATGCTAAACGTAGCAGCCCGTCTCAAATAAAGGCAGGTAGGGAGAGGGCAAAGTTTTTGACAATATGCTGGAAAAATGAGGGTTTGTTGTGTGCACGTTTCACAAATAAATTTAATATAGATACCATGCCCTGCACCTGAAACTTTGATTTTATTATGTACTATTTAAAAAATCATGACTCTCAACTCTCAGCGATAAAAAAAAGTCGGTAGGGAGCAAGTCGTCATTTATTTTTTTTTTACTCTCGTCAATATCTCTCATGCCAATATTGTGATTGCTATTGAAATTCCCCATTAAAATATGCCATGTAGAGAAAACATGGGAGATGAAAACGAAGACGGGATGTGAGTTTGTTTGAGAGCAGAGAGAAACAAACTGACGACGAGGATGTCACATAGCATACGCCCCTCATCTCCGTCTTCGTCTCATTCTCCTAATCTTTTTACTCCCGGACAAATTGCCTATTGTTTATCTCTCTCTCACTCACTCACTCACTCCAATACCATACGCCATACAAGTACGAAATTTCAAAGGAAACTCAACGACTAAAAGCTTTAGTCGGCGCTTAAGGCATCAGCACTAGAGTCACAGCCAGAATCAGAGCCAGTACCAGTACCACCATATAACTAGCACTACTACCGTCTTTTCTATTTATATCTTCTCCCAATATGAGCTTTGCAAATGGCAATAGTCAATCGACAATGTCGATAGTCTTGATCACCGCCTCCGAGTACAGTGAGAGTAATTTAAAGAGTAACATTATGTGTGTACAATTTGTACAACATTGTGTCTGACGAGAAAACAATTTATTTCTGTTCTACTTTAATCTTCATCCTAAAACGGAAAATACGATAAAAAAAAACAACGAGCAAGGACATCCAACTTCCAACTAATGAACTAATTTATCTCAAATTCTAATTTAATTTTAACGGAACAGCAGCCCAAGCAAACTTTGACTGTATAAAGCAGCGTACTAAATGTAAAGATAAATAGATCCACTTGAGTCCAACATCGGTAATCGGTGTTTACAGTTGACGTTGACAGTACTTTAATTTAATTGCAAATTATCAACTGACTACAATCGATAATATTTTTAAATGATGATTACTGCCAACCGCACCATTTTAAAAAGGGCTTCCTTTATAACTTACTGTCTCTACTGGAATCTCAAAAATAAAGAAGGGAAATCTATAGAAAAAAAATGAAAAATCTCTATGTTACATCTTGTATAGTCATGGCGTTCTCTGGAATGTAAGTGTTGCAAAATCCCAGTTTTTCAGAGAGAAGCAGAATTAAATACGGATAATATAGAAAAATAGAGAGGGGAAAAAAGTTGTAAATGTGGGCTACATTATAATGTGTATCCAAGTATAAACTCTGTGTGTATGTACGCCCGTACGATGACAAGATGTAAAGAGAAGCCATAGCACATTACTTCTCCACACTACCATGAGCACGAGCATTTTAAGTAAAGGGATGGGAAGACCAACCAAACCCGGCTCAGTCAGGCTCGTGTATAATCCATATGTAATATACATATATATGCACAGTCAAGGTTGCCATGGAGAACCGGGCGGCATCTCCCATCCATGATCTGTTCCTTTCTCCAAAAGAGAAAGAGAGAGAGAGAGCTTTACATTACATTACGTAGCATTGCATTTTATGTATTTCAGCCTAAGTTCTACGCACCACCAGCACCACACCACACCACCCAAAAACTTTGTGCTACTGAACTACACTGAACACATCAGCCATACTCACATAATATGTACGTAGGTACCTACCCACGTTCCCTACAGAGCTCTATAATATTTACACTGTATTTAATTATAGTTGGTTACCAAAATAATAATAATTATTATTATTATAGCAAGATTTTTATCATCTGCCAGAACCAGTTAATGAGAGCATTGGACGGAAATGAACGCTGTGGGTAAAAATACATGACTGCAAATTGCACATTAATCACTATAATTACGAATTTAGAAACACGAGCCGTTATTCCGAGTTTTCTCTTTATGCGCAATAATTTAATATATTAATTTACAAATTACAATTAAATATTTATACTGGATATGACTCAAACCTATTATTCCTAACTACATTAATAGTATATCTATACGGCTGCCAGCTTGATTACACTTTCAATTTAGAAATAAAAATAAAAAAAAGAAAGATAATACTTTGCATCATAATAATATTATGTAATAAGGCTGAGCCTACACTTAAAAAATACAAATTACTGTTAAATAACTATTAATACATATCCTATGACATGGATACTGAAAATGATCTGATCGTTAGATTTAGTGAATTGCACTGTCTGGATGCCTAGTTATTTGGTCTGTTTAAAGAGATTGGCTTTCGCATGGGTTTATAGAAACATAGAGAATTTGACTGCGCACATCACAGCACAGCACAGACTGTCCAGGGAATAGTGAAATAAGAAGACCAAGCCTGGGAACAGAGCCATTATAGGATTACAGTACATTACATTGCATGGCACAGAATCGTTACAATTTCATTAATCATCCCTCTGTACAGACGCAGATATAGTTGAAGTTGAAATATATGTGGTGAATTGACTACATATCCTTAAACCATACTACTATGTACATGCCTTAAAGATATATGTAGTCTATAAGTACGAATACATAATATAAACTGACCCTAAGCGAGCACCACATCGAATGGGATGTGTGTACATCACTCCCGCAAATTAATATGACGAAAACAAAATTGATGGAAAATAATCTTCTAATATTACATTCACGTGTTATATTTTGTATTTGTGCAGAACACCCCAGAAGTAGCTACTACTACCCCATAATATTACATACAGACAGAAATTGTGTTAATGCTTCCTGGTTTATTTCGTTAATCAGGCATGCAAAATGTATAAAAATGTGCAATTTGGGCAATTTGACTTTGGTGAAGTCCATAGCATATTATATGCATAATATAATGATTTTTCCTTTGAAGAATGAGAACCGAGTTACGACAATTTGAATTTCTAAAACGTTCTAGACTGGGATGATATTTGCCTTTTTTAAATGTGCAGAGGCCCGTGCATACGTAAATCATGACACGTTTTACATAATATCACTATTTAAAAGCTAATATAAATTTTTATAAAGTTTGATACTTTTTAAATCAACTAAACTTCAGGGAGCAGAGCAATACAGATGGAATCTAGAAAGTGAATTTTTCAATGTAAATCTAACAGTAAATCTGCACAGTCGCCAGGACATAGCAAGCCCAGCCACAGCCTTTATCTTCTTTTATAAGGGGGTCTCTAATAGTACACGGGGGCTAAATTAGTCTGAATTTAACCGCTATACTAATGAAATTATTATCTAATGGCAGTTCTTACTTATTTACCTAATTTCGTATAATAAAGCACTCAAATAGCATTCATAAAAAAGAAGCCATCATGCTATGCCTTTCTTAATTTTACGAAGATGTAAAATGTTGAATAATAGGCGGGAGTGAAAGGTTTAAATTTGAAGTTTAGGTGGGGTCTACTATTATACTATTAGAAGAAATGCGGTATTTATTTGGTTGCTCTTGCTCTGCATACATGTACATGAGTATTTATGAGGAAAGAACCGGGAAAGTGAAAACCATTGACGTCATTCCTACATATATTCAGACGGGTTCGTCGGTTCTTTCTCTCTCTCTCTCTCTAGACTTTCTTCCGCTTTCTCTCCTTCTACCATCAATTCAACACTCTACACAAATGTTCCAAGTACATGCATCCCCGCCATATAGATAGTCATTATGCTCTATAAACAAGATAATGATGTTCTATTTCATTACAATTTAAACTTCAACTACCGCGACGCGAGAGCAATACAAAAAGCACTACAAAATTGGTTGAAAAAAAAACCCGGGGTATTCAACAAAAATAACTAACAATATTTAAAAACTCAATAATATCATTCTAATTTTCCAACTTGAAAGGTTGCTGGCGCTGGCGGAGGAGATAAATTCTTAAAATAAAATTATATTAATAAATTTTTACATTTAGTCTACACACTGCACTTCACACTACAAGTCTATGCGTCGAATATTTATTTCAATGTGAAACTCTGGCAGTGACGATAGAAACGCCCGTCAGAGCATCACATAATTTTAATTACATTTATACTATCTGCATAAAAATATTAATATATCATGTATCGTTTTCTAAGAACCTACACAAATTTTATTTCGCTTCTCAAAACTTCACTTGCAGATTCAGAAATACTTTTAAAAAATTTTAATTAACGCATGACATGACTAAACTATTATTATGTTTCGTTGGTGCTGATTTTTCTGATGCTGACTTCGGTAGTATTTTTGTCAAAATGAATTTTTCCTTTTCTACAGAAAAAAAAGATGCAATACCTTTATAGGATTCTACACTTTGTAGTTTAATTAATTTCCGTTTAATTAATTATAAAATCCTTGGCAAAAATTTCGAATTTTACTCCCATTGCATTGCTCCTACATTTCATGTTCAGATGAAATGGAAGGAATTATGGTATTGACATCGAAACAGATGACTGACACCGACAGTGCGTGATATGTATGAATTGAATTTGTGAGTTTGTATACTGGATTCAAGGAATTCATTGGATCCCACTCTAGAAATCCTAGTTGACTTTCTGATGAGCTGTTTAAAGGTGTTTGTTCTGTTGTGTGTCATTTAATGCATAATAATATATGCATTTGAGATTCTTGGTAACAACCATAGTTACACACCATTACATAGAAGTTATAAAAATAAATCACTATCCAGTTATATGGCATTCTGTAATAAAATGTTAAAAAATAAAAATTGACAAGTGAAAAGTTGAAAAAAATTTTTTTAGTTTATATTTAAAAATGAAAAAATGTAATCGCTACGACGCAGATCATACTGAAAGTGAGTGGCTTGTATCGTTCCCGAGTATAAAGAATAGAGAGTAGACGTATACATATAATATTTAGATATTTAGCATACAATATT
The DNA here is from genome assembly GCA_949802685.1 of Dicyrtomina minuta. Classification (NCBI taxonomy): domain Eukaryota; kingdom Metazoa; phylum Arthropoda; class Collembola; order Symphypleona; family Dicyrtomidae; genus Dicyrtomina; species Dicyrtomina minuta. Next base: position 65,884,508 of record OX461808.1, on the reverse strand, counting down.
CAACACTGACATTTGATTAATGTTAAAATGTGTAGCGCTACTCAACTTCAACACAAAAATCAGTTATATTCATATTTCAAACTCGTCCAAGTAACATATCAAATAACCTAGGTACATAATAATAGGTATTACTTATATAATATAGCCCTTACCAACTCTATGCATAATTCAAACCAAAATTGTATATATTATATATATATAGGCCATACCCTATTAATATGCTGTAAAATGGGCCAGCTGCAGCTCTTTAATAATACATAGCCCATACCCTGCCTAGCATGTGGCATTAAATATGAATACAGTTAAAATATATAATATATAATTATATATTTACATGGAGCGAGGACAACACGAAGGAAAGTTATACAGTTTTGCTGTGTATACCTATAGCTATATAGTTATATAAGGAAGTTCAAAAATATTATAATGCCAGCTTAAAATTCAGGCCACAAACTGAGACGGAGAAAAAAAAATTCCGACACTCAAAGTGTCAAGCAGTATTACATATGAGAATGATAAAAGTTCTACAGGGAGCAAGCAACAACAAATTAGGGAGGGGTTATTTAATCTTGAGACTTAAGAATTCAAATAAATACAAATACCTACCTACCTACGCTACTTACGTACCAAGGTAGGTACTAGTAGTTACATTGCCTTTATACCCTTATATTTTACATAATATAACTTTGCCACCTACCCACGTACATTAATAGCGTAAGAATATTTGTAGTTTACGCTAAAAGTATATCCTACATAGCTACGCAGTATACGATTCAATTCTTACAATTTCTATACATATATTCCAAGTCAAACGCACCCTTAACTAATTTAAAATATTCCTGCTGGAGTTCAAATTTTGGAATTATAAGTTTTGTACTGTAGTACAGAATAGATAGGAATTTAGGCCACAGATTACAGATTAAATAAATATACCTAGTACTATCTTTACATAGAAATTCAACAACTAATGACGGGCCGTAAGATGATATATATTTTAAAATGACATGACTATGAATAAGTTTTGTCGGTCCTCCGTAGAATTAAATTACGAGTAATAATAATAAAGGCAAAGACTTTAAAACTCGTACCGAGATAGAAAAGGGACAATAATACACACCCCACCGTCGCGTCGCGTCGCAGTCCAGCAAATATCAAATAAAATGTAGGGGTATTTACGTACCTAGGTAGATAGAAGTTTGTGCATGCACCTTATGTGATTTACATACTACACACATCTGAACACAGACGAATAGTCAACATGTCGAGTGTGTCGAGGATAAAAGGAAATGTGCAGTAGGTTTTATACAGACTTTAATTTAATTTTTCATTTCTATGCTTAGAAACGCACCAAATATCAATTATTGCTTAAAACACGATCTCCATAAACGTCCATACTGGAATATTTATCTTAGGTACGTACAACTGAAAGGGTCGTCGTCGTCGTCGTGAATGTTGTACAAATATTGTAGCTACGTTTTCTGGCAGTATTGCATGGTTTTTTCAGTTTCTTGTAATCGTTTCGCTAGATTAATGAATACTCTCAAGGAATTGAAATTTCATTTTCAATTTAAAAGCTGAGGCGTGCGTAAATATACACAGTAGAGGTAGGTACCTAAATACTACTGATATTCTTACCGCGTTGTGTATAAAGATACATATTAGTAGATTATAAATTTAAATTCTTACCTGGAAATACTTCCTTCATGTCTTGCCTGCTGAAGCCCGGCGTCCAGCCATTTTTTGGCTGAACTATGCAATGAAACATTGTCACTGAATTTTTCACAACATTTCCTAAAATTACTTCCGTGGATTTTGTGTTTGTCTCTTTCTTTCTCTCTCTCTTTTAGATAATAACTTCTCACAATACTTTTTTGTTGAGTGTGTGCACAATTATATTGGACGCTTATTTTTCACAATCAACTATTGATTATTGTACGTTTGGTCATGCGTTTTATTTTCCTTTATTTTTTTGTACAATATTTTGAAGGCATAATATGACTTTTTGAATCCTTTGGTAGCTCGAGGTTGTGTAGTAGTTTTGTATTTTTTTATGTAATATTTTTGGTACTTGTTAATTAACCCATTTTGTTCACCACCCACAGCAGTCAGTGATTTTATCCAAAAGAATTTGACAACTTTTGATTTTGTTTACATTTTTATTTTAAAGCTGTCTCCCTTTTAAAGATGTATTCATTTTAAACTAAATATAAATCAACTATTAGTTTTTTGATTTGTATTAATTTCAACAAATTTTCCTTAAAAGTAATACTGTTTTTCTCTGGATGTATTTTTATTTTGTGTTTGGCATAGAATAGTTTGGTATTCTTGTTCTTATTTTCTAAAATTCACCAAAAAAAAATAAAATAAAACGATTGTAGGTTGATAAACTATTAGGTACGAATCTACGTAGCAAGCCACTAAAGTAGAGCTAAGTACTAGGTAAGTACGTACAATTTTTACAACGCATAAATTTAATCAAGTGTGATCGTTTCCGTTTCGTACATCGCATCATCGTTGACGTTGAAGAAGATAAATGAACTATCAACATTTTTATCAAAAATTCAGTAGATTTTGTAATTCACTTCAAGCCACTAATTACTGGTATAGTGCATATAAAACCATGACTTAAAAATAAACACAAAATATATAGTACCTATATACCTTCTAACTTGAACGCACAGTAGGACATACTGACGACCACTGATAAAAAAGTTAATTAATTCTTAGCAATTGAACTGCTTAAATTAGTACCCCTTATATAACATGGTATACACACATTTATTTATAACTCACAATCTGACGGCGTGTACATAGGTACTCTAAAATAGTTTCTATACTTTTACGTACACTCCTACACATAGTATAATGCTAACCATATTACACGCTCTAAAATTCTTAATTACGGCCAAGTCTTTATATACATAACTACGCACAAAAGAATTCCATAGTGTTCCAATGTGCATATATAGTCATCCAGCTTGAATAGCTAATTAACAAGTTAATTCTGAGCAAGAGCCCTGAGCTCAAAACTCTGGAGCAAAAAGTCCTGTCCAAATCCAAAAGTCCAAGTCCAATGTATATTTAATTAGCCAACTATAGGGTATACATCTATATATATATATGAGTCGGCATACATAGTGAGTAATCTGTACAGCGGAGACAGGAGAGTGTCCTACGTACTACGTAGCCTTCCTCCCTGTCACAATCAGATCTCCACTTTATCTCCCGACTCTTTTGTGTCTAAAAAGTGGAAAGTGTGGAGACGGTGTGTGGAGTGAGGATGGAAGTGAAGAGTAAAGGAGACGAAGAATCACCAAGTAAACACCGCACCGCGCCATGCTATGAGTATCTATCCCCCAAATCCGAATGAATGAGTGTGTGAAGACGAAAATAAAATAATAAAACAAAACTTATATACATATACCTATATAGATATATAGTGCCGCCAGGCTCTCCCACAGTCCAATATTCATACTCAAGAAGAAGAAAAGAAGCTCAAGACCCCAAAAAGAAGTAAAAAGGAAAAGATGTCCACATTTACACATATAAAACTCAACTAGCTACAACTATGCTTAAATATGTAATGTGCAGTTCGCAGTTTTACAGTTCCATTTTCCATATAATATATAAATACAACTAGGTATATACATATTCCTTAGTAAAGTATATGAAACCTCACTTGAGTCCCATCACAGATGTACTTATAAAGGTATACTCAGTCTCCTGGTAGGCTAAACAATTTAAGAATGAGAAAGTGAAATCTCTCAAGAACTCGGGATTCTGGAATCCTGGAAAAGGATAAAGATAAAACCTCCTCTCACGTAAATCACGGACAGACAGACAAACCGTAACCGTTGCCCGTTACAGTCAAGACTGCCGAGAGTCAGCGTCAGCGTCAGCAGACCCGCCATTTATACATATCTATATATATAACTTAGGTATATATGGATGATATACAGTAATTATATATGTATATCTTCTTCTTATCGTTAGCAAGTAATACACGTTCAGTTTTTTTTTCACTCACTCTCTCTCTCTCTCACACACTCTAATAGATAGTTTAGCTTTCCAGGGCACGACACGGGAAGACTTGGCTGCTGACGCTTGGCTGGAACAAGGTTTGGGATTGGGAGGACTGGGACTTGGGAATCCTAAACATCCACCAAGGTTTACACTTATACGTATTTATTTACTTTTACTTTTTTACACAGACCCACACACACACAGGGACCATGAATTGAAATCCAAATTCGGAAGAAATCCATAGCCCAATTCAAACGGACGGATTACTAAACTATTTCACAGTTACTACAAGAAAGTACAAATATATTGGACAAATATAGGAAACTGTACAAAATGGTTTACACACACGTTGATAGCTACCGACTTATACCTATAAAAAACTTGCCGCATTTATTTTCATTTGCAGCTCCTTATTTACGGAGCAGAGGTACGGTACTTATTGCCTACATCCACATACATATTTGTATGTGCTTTACACAACACATGCAACGCCTCAAAGTAATGGGGCCCAATACGAACACTCAGCTGCACGTATGTCACATTGTCATTATACTTTTTAATTAGAATTTTTTATGAAACGCTCGTGCTGGAAAAGATTCCTTCACAATTTTTGTTTTACACATTTCGAAACTCAGAAATTACCTGTAGTAATTAGTATATACGCCCTTTTGTGCAATGAAAAAGTGCTGTCATATTTGTAAACCAAAAACAAATGCAAAAAGATAGGAACGTGCACTCATGCATCAATAGATTTTGAATTCTAAATTCCAATAAAAAAATCATTCAAAAAAGGACAAATTCCTCACACTACTATACTAGTACGAAAACGAATACATACCCCGTAGATCTTTCTTTACTTGTATGTATTATGCAGTGAAAGAAAAATGAAATAAAATCTTGTACAGTGTAAATTCTAAAGCGTCTCCCCCTCTTCATGTCATGTCACCGTCAACCCTCAGAGCTCATATCAGAGCTAAAAAGCTCAGTTCCGAAAACAGCCCATCGCATCTACTACTATAGTACAGTACAGTGCCAGTGCCGTGCCATAAAAGGAAATTATTTATTCATTTTAGAAATCGGAAATACGGATACAGAATGTTGAAACGAAACTCTTTTCTCTTTTCCATGTGGCACCTTCACACACTTATGGTCAGGATAACACAGAGAAGTTGTCTACCTATACATATAGCTATAGCTACATATCGGTGAACTTGAACATAATGCAGGAAATGTCTCACTATACAAATCGTAAACTAGTTACATATAAAGCTTTGCAACCAGAGTAATGGGCAGCCACCGAAACCAGAACCAGAACCAGCCGTAAACCACCTACCGTATGTTCCAATGCAGTGTTCCAATCTGACTTGCCTCTGTATCGAAAATTTAAAATCCTTCCCACCCACTCTTAAACGCGAAGAGCACCATACGAAAGTAAAAAGAAAACCAAAAAAATAAAAAAGGAAAAGAACAAGAGGCTTTCACTCCACACTTTTTTTTCTTGCACGCTTTAAATCCAATCTAATCAACTTTCACTTTCATCTTTTCACAGAACAACAAAACAACAATGAGAGTCTAATTTTATATATGTAATATGCTACTAGTCACAGCCACTGTAATATATTTTTTATTCAGATTTAAATATGGTTGTACACATATGTGACTGGATCCAGAAGTAAAACAAAGATTGTAGATTTTTATGTAAATTCGAGAGGGAAAGGGCAAGAAAGACGAAGACGAGCGGATGTACACCAGAGGAAAACTATAAGTAAAACTACGAACTCAACTGATTTCATTCCATTCTCGCTCGTCTGCACAAACACACTACTGACGAGTTCTTGCTCAGAGACACGCTGCTACTGCCGTCGCACACGAAAACTGTACCGAGACCGAGACCGAGAAGACCTTGTGCCGAAACCGAAATTCAGAAATTTCCCAGTTTTTTTTCCTCGCTCTCTCTCTCTCACTCTCCACTCTCTAGTTCTAGTCGTCTTCTTCTTCTTCAGTTCAATTCCAATCCTGAAGGAAACCAAAATCAAAGGAGCGAATGTGAGCGGCGCTGAGCAGAAAGCACTGTGTGTGTATAGCTGTCGGACTACCTAAAAACCTATGCTAACTCCACAACTGGAAGCTTAAAGCAAAAGCTGAAGTTGCCGAAGGTAGAAGTAGAGACACATTACATACATTTTGGAAAATCCCAATCCTCGGCTTCGGCTCTCGGGTTTCCATCTCTGGCTTCACATCATAACATAAGAGACCGCCATACGCCACACATACAGACAGACAGACAGAAAGACAGCGAGCCGACCAGTCCCAGTCCCAGTCCCATGCCGACAGCCGACAGCAGTATAGGGATTCGGTTTTACTTATATATACTAGTAGGTGTATGTATAGGCTCCATAGCTCCCATCCTGTTACATGACATAGACGGAAGTTACCCGCTACTACTTTCTCTTTCTCCACACTTTTATACAGAAAAGGCTATACTATAGTCTCCTCCAGCTCCTGCTCCGTCTCCGTCTCCGTCTCCACACTGTAATATGATGTGATGTGGATGTGAGGGAGTTTGGAAGTGAAAAGTTTGAGAGAGTTTCAGACAGCGCGGCCGCAGACACACGTTCATGTTCACATCGCCTCTCATTCCCATATAACGTAGGTAGGTAGGATAAGTACACCACCGTGTAGTCAGAGCCCCTGACCCATACGCATACGGATTATACAAAATAAATTTTGGATAGAATAGGAATTATAACTACATCTATAAAAATTAATAGTGGCAGTCTACCAGAAGAAGTAGGGGCTTAAAAGGGAAATCACAATTCAATTACTACCCATTTTGACTAAATACTGAAATATCTTAAAATCCACAGTGCAGTCACACAGTTTATTTTTTAGAATGGTACGCTGCTATACTGTTCCAAATATTTTATCTTTAGTCTGTCAAAAAGTTTTAACCAGGTGAAGAAGTGACATTTCATTTTCTTAAAAAGGAATTAGTAGTTACATTAGGTAAGTTTAAATACACATGTACCTACAAAATTAATCCGTATAATTTATTAGTACGCCCTTGAACTTGCATACAGATGGTCCATTAAACTGAGCCCAAAGCCCTGCTTAAATTTTTAACAAAATCCGATCCATGCACCTGCCTACCTTCTTTCTTTCTCATGGTTAGATAATATAGGTACATATTAGTTGTAACGATTTTTGAATTGGCATTTTTAGCATGGCGGCAAGTCTCTCAAGTTTAGATTCAAATCTAAAACAAAATGTGAATTCCCTAATTCTAAAGCTATGCTATTTATAATACTCCCTTCCCCCGCCTCACCGACACATTTCCTTTTCTCATCGTCGCCATAGAGCGACTCAATTCGAATTCGAATTCGATTGGAATTCCTACACTTTGAGAACAATTATGTAATCCGGCTCGAAACGGGTAATCGTTTTCCTTATTTCCTCTTCCTATAACATGCATTCACGTCGGCTTCATACTGAACTTAGGAGATTAGACAGACCCATATATTGGGCTATAGATACATCTATTTTATGTAGAAAAGCGAGAATTCCAGTTTCGAATGGCGGCGGATGGAATAATAGTACTCAAGGAGTAAGTAGTAGGTACTACGGTACTAGGTAGCAAATGAAGGAAATGAATTCGGAAACGTTTACATTTACCTACTACACTCAAAGTAAGTAAGTGGGATGTAATGGAACTAGGGACATAATAAAATATAAACTATTTACATATATAGGTAAACAAGGGAAGCGCATGATTCTCAATAGATTCCAGGTGGGGTCCTCCGTCCCCACCTACAACTAAACTTACAACATTTGCTACAGACAGATAGTCGATACAATCGAAATTTCTCTATTACTTATAATTAAAGACGCAAAACCACACCTTTTCCTGTATTATTTACGCATCTATGCAATACTATGCATAAACTCACTTTCAAACACAGTAAATACGGAGTTTTTTCGATCAATGCAAATGCTAGCATGGGATGGGAAAAGCAATTTACATTTGTATGGGAACCATCGAGCAGGTTTTTTTAAAAGTAAAATAATATTATTTCCCATCTAGAAATTCAATTTATTTATTTATTTTTAAGTAAATTCCCTTTATGTGTGTAGATCTTCAATTTTTTGTCTAAAGCTTTTAGAATGACATGGATTGGCTTCTACTTGACGCCTACACACAAGAAATGACACCATAGCTATATCGATTTCGCTCGTGAAAAGAGCACCATAGAGCTGTCTCAAGACGACATCTTATATCATCATTCTTGCATAACCTCCCACGTATACCCGTACCAACCAACATAATCTAATGTAGATGGAAAGATAACTTTAGTAACAAAAAAAAAACTCTCAACGATATCTTTTTTTAAAACAGTCAGATGAGCTTATATTTATAAAGGTAAAAACGGTAAAATAACGCGCCTATATATAAGCGTCTCGCTTTAAATAAATATATAGAAGAATAAATAATATTTAGTTTAAGTCAGTGGAAGACATTCGTTGTCAAAATAGAAGAATTTTCGTTCTGACCGTCGAGAAAGTGTGCCTTACACAAGTTACTTTCAAAAGAGTATGCATCCATTACTATATACGCACATGCCCCTGTAAAATACTATGCTATGACATTTGAATACAAATATATAGCAATACTAAAATTTCAAAACAAGATAACGACTACCCGGAAATTCAACCCATTGAATCATGTGCTAATAAATGTAGGCGCCTTTTTTGCCTTTGGTCAAATAAAAGTGGATAGTTGACAATTCTCACCTAGCACACACCGACAATGTGAATTCAATGGACTGAAAGAAATCGTGGAATGAAACGGAATCCGACTCGAAATCCGTTCACCCAACAGTAACACGCTCAAATTGGCATTCGCAAAGGACATCATATATATCCTATATAGGATATGAGAGCCAACAGACAGTCACCGTTTCTGAGGGTATTTCTTGCCATTAGTGAAATTGGCATGAGCAAATAACAGAAATAATTATATACTACACAGAGACAACTCTTAAATACGATTGCCATTACTTATAGTATAACTTGTAGATATAATTATACCTTCCATCCCCCATTCACTTTCACACCTACCTTACCTACCTATCTACACTACATAGAAGAACATAGCATACAGAATCTTGCAGACTTGCAGCTACCCTCCATTTGTGTTTGGTGTACTTCTTCCCATGATGCCTAAAGGTGTACATGTATTTATTTTACACCGAGTTATCGATACAGATCCTTCCTGGAGCTATAGAGCACGGGAAGTTTTGAATTACAGGAATTGACCACACAAGAGACTTGAAGATCTCCACGTCCTGTTCCTGATTCTGGCTCTGCATGTAGCTATTAATAGATTTCCCATACTTTAAAACTATTAATCAACACAATTCCTAATGAAACTAAAGATAAATCTAACTAGTAAGCTTATTAAACCAAATCCCCCATATACTTGAATCTTATGGGAAGGGCCCATAAGTACCTGTCAAATCCTCACCAAAGTAATACTACTAATAATAGCATATAGTAAATCGAGGGAGTATTACCATAAATGTAGGAAACCTAAACTCTTAAACCTAAACTATAGACGCACTAACAGCTAAACTGGGAAGATTTGAAATCGAAACTTGTAGAGTACCGTAAATCCTCTAATACAACGACCCGCGTTGTATTAAAACTCCGACTTGTACCCCCCGCGTTATATTAGAGACCCGCGTTGTATTAGAGACCCGCGTTGTATCGAAAACTTTGCATTTTCAACCACACATGCACAATGTTAAAGCATAGGAAAACCCCCGCGTTATATTAGAGACCCGCGTTGTATTGGAGACCCGCGTTGTATTGGAGACCCGCGTTGTATTAAAACTCCAAGGTTTACCCCCCGCGTTGTATTAGAGACCCGCGTTGTATTGGAGACCCGCGTTATATTAGAGGATTTACGGTAGGTACTACGTGTGTATACATGCCCAACTTCCACAATGAAAATGTATTTCGCTTTCACCATTCCCTCTGATATACCAACGTTTATTATTGTGCTCTTATATCAAATGATCAAATTGGAATAGTGATGCTATAAATGCATCTCCTACTCCTATATTGTTAGTTCTGTGAGACTCTGATTTTGTGAAACAAAACTATAGAATCTAGAATATAGACCATTAAAGATAATGATTAACTACTACACATATTATACAGACCCAGACCCAGCTGATCTGCCACGTAATAATGTCGTAATATCTCCCTGTTGTATGTAGATATCTTCTTTTAAGTCCCTACCTATTGTGTACTAGATCCTTTTCCTTATTGTTTTATATAGTTATGGCTTGATTCAAGCATTAAATAGTTTCATATATATCTACAATCTCCACCCTCCACCTGCCCACACACACACACTTACACACTGCACTGACTGAGTGCGCTGACTTTCAAATCCAAATATTCAAATTTGAAATTCGAAACCCAATTCAATACTAGATTCATTTCAACGCAACGTGTAGATTTTACTGGTAAGATAAATCCTCTATTTTATAGTTCTCAAGAGTAGAATAGATCCATTCAGATTTTCAAATCAAAGTACAACTGGCTGGATTTAGTGGCTTTACCGGCATTGGCACTCGTACTGTCTGGTATCATAAAAGATTTCAATGAAATTGAAAAGCTCACAAGAGACTATACGGCCGACTATACAAGTAGTAGTTATCTGTGTTATTACATTACCTTATTGTATAATTACTAAAATCTGCAATTTAAATTGGATTTCAAAGGTTGTATTATCTGCATAGTGTCCACAGATATAGGCAAGGAATTTCTGCAATAAAAACACTAACCACCGTCCACTGTCCAATGCTAAATATCAACGCAATTTTTGCACATATTTGTCTTTTTTCCCACTAAATTCTTCAACCTCTACTAGCTGTGGACATATCATTTTTTTCTTTACAAAATACAGGATATTCGACTATAAAATAATACAGAAAAAAGCGCTACCACAACTACAACTACAATGACAGATACAGATACTAGATATAGATAGGTATAGTATCTAGTATTCGTCCTGCTCTATGATATATCTTCCTCAAAATGTCAAGTCAAAGTTATTACTTGCGAAATGTAAATCAAAGACAATCCAATTTCACTTTTATAACCACAACAAGAAGAACAACAACTTGGACCAAAGAAATAGTGGAATAAAAAATATCGTCAGTCGACATCACAAACATCGACGCTAGAAATAGAAATTATTTTCGATTCAAATTGATTCATAGTGAGATCTTGATAGAGAAGGACAGGACACGAGACCGAGACATGACGGAAGGACATGAAACAAAAAGCACATACGTCGTAAAGTAAAGGATATTGTGTGTGAGGGTGAGGGGAGTTATAGAGGGAATATCGAATATGAACATCTACTAAAACTTTGTGTGATAATATGTATACAGTTATTGGAACTTCTCACGCAATAAGGTGATTGTGTTATTTTTTTTCCATTTTCCCTTCTTTTATTCAAATTCGAATCAAACATGGATTTTCTTTTGGTTTGGACTACTCTAAAAACAATGAACAATGATAGGTATAAAATATTCGACTATATGAGGGTGTGTTAAAAATAACACAAAAGTATTGTCTGAAAAAAATGCAATAAATTCACCCATGATTAAAATGTCCATAAATACAGACGCAAAACACCAAAAACACCTGCACACATTCAAACATTTTTCGTAATTTAATTAAACTTCTATATTGGGTTCGGGCTCGATATTGAGCTCTGCTCGATAATTTACGATCATTAGTAATCATCTATTATATTTCTTTAGGCCATCAACTTTAGGCGATAACGATGCGCGTCAGCTGGGTCTCGTTTAATTCCATTATCAAATGCTTATTTATTTTGCTTTGTTTCGACAAATTACACTATACATGTTTAATTGATAATTGCATGTGAAAATTTAATAAATTTAGACAACTAATACTGAACTCTATAAATCACGAGACATTATACCTATACCAGTCTATCTTACCTACAAATAAAAATTTCAATTTCACTCTACAGTCATTAAGTGTGGCAATACTAGTAGAACTTAAATGGTTGAAAACAGAAGGGTTAATATGTACATACATAGTACTTTACTTTACTAATATTATGAACAAGCACAGAGACAGCTCGGTGCACAAAGTGAACATAGATAATAATTTCAACTTAACACAGACAGAGAATAAAATAAATATTTATCGACATCGTCATAACATATGGACGGACATATAAACTACAGTTCAGTTTCCCTCATTAAATTTTAGCACAAAGAGAAGTTCTACAAAGCCCAAACTAATCGTAAGCTGGACCCTATCTAAAGCCATGTCAAAACACAAAGAGATATTTTTGTGTACCGCCGCGCGCCGCCATTGAATTGTACAAATTTCTCATTTTCAGTTTGCTGAACCACTGAGCGAGAAATAATGAGTTCATACAACAATTCATCTCTTTCCACATTTTTCTACGATCGGGATCGGCGATCCTAAAATAATATTACGAGGGAAAATGAAAGGTATTTCAAAATTCTAATAAGTGTATGTAAATAAAAGCAATTTACAGAATAAAATTTCACGAGGATGGGCTACGTTTAGTAAAACCATGCCTGTCTAAATTATTATATAGTTTCACAAAAAAACTATCTTTAATCTTGAAACAGTTAATTTTGCTGTTTACAGATTTTTAAAAATTATTTAAAACTTAATGATTTTGAAGCCTGCCGATTTCGCCGACGCCGACACACAGAATGTAAGGTCGTTAAGTTAACTTTACATTCACAGGCATAATTATACAGAATATAAATAATGATATCGCATGACTGCAGCTCGTATTTTTCACTCCTCAGCTTTCAGAAGATAACAATAACGGCATGATACAACAAAGAAAATGTATATTTGTCTGTAAAATCAAATAAATTCAAATAAATTCCTTGCAAATATAATTATATAAAAAGCCGGCACCACTCGCGAGAATAAAGCAACTAATAACACTAAATTATAGGCCGAAGCCAGAGTCTATAACTGGAATAATTCTGATTTTGATTCTTGGATGACGCACCATGATACGATACGAGGAACGCTAATACATAAATGCAAATACATTTTTTACACAAATTTTTTACAATAAATAGAAATACCAAGAAAGCTGGCCATACAATAATGCGTATATATAGGAATTGGAGGTATGAAATCTTTATAAATGATCATGAAGAAATGAAGATGTATTCTTCACTGCAATTACAATAATTATTCCATTCCGATATATTTTTTGAAATTTAACTTATCGTTTAAGTTTTGCCTTGGGGTTGTAGATTGTAATTTGGTATTTGTACCTACGTTAAATTATGTAAAATAAAATGCACAGTCAAGTAACACTACCATTATGCAATGAATGTAGATATTTACTAAGATATCATAGTAGGAATAAAATATAAACAATTTCATTACTACAGTGACATGAAAGCTTATAGACTTTAACTTTAAATTTCATATCGCAATAATGCTCAATCACATCAAACCATAGCTATAGGGACTTGGACAAAGACATGAAACTTAAAGGATATAAAAACTGTAAAATTGTAGATTTTGAAAAAAATTGTAAATCTGGGGGACACACAATAAAGTCTGATTGCTCTCCTGAGTGTTGATCTCATGATCTGCTATAACTGCAAACGTACATGAAATGAGTCTGCCATGTAGTAAATAATACAGTATATAGGTATATATATATATGCATTCTCGTTTTCCTTAAAATGTTTTAATTATAGTTAAGAAAGTATTGTATTGTATACTGAGCTGTATGGCTATTGCAATTGTGCAACAGTGACTTAATAAAGTTTTTCTCTCTAGTTTAAATTTACAAAACGCATAATATAATGTAGGAAACCCAAAAGCCACAGGAATGTTCAGCTTTATTATAGCAATGGCATGCCTACAGCTTTTTTCTACATCTGATGGCACTGCCGTTGCGTTGGACGGACTTGGGAGTAAATATGTACACGTTAATATTCACGAATGAATAATACAATATGCTTTTGTAGTCATAATAATAATAATAAAATAAAATAATGACCACGGCCGACTACGACTATGACCACGGCTACGACTGTCATTAAAAATCCTTGTCTTGTTTCTGTTTTAATGTTTCAGATAAAATCGTTAAAGTCGTTCTCAGTTCTCGTTGAGTTGAGACTATCAACAAAAAAAATACAGAGCATTGATATTTTATTTTTCATATGAAAACGCACAGTTCCAACTTCCAAGTACTTCCAACGTTCATTATTTCATTATTAGTGTAAGGCTAATGTTAAAGTTCTATCTGTAATCTGGACTGAAGCCTTTAACTCAGAGCTTACTTCCTTTTCTATTGTTACTGTTATTGTTCTAGTGGATACTTAACATGCATATCTGAGCGAGAGTATAAAAGGTAAGAATCAGAAATCACAATAAAACCATTTTGAAACAAAAACAGAAAAGCATATATTTAAGTCTATACAGTTGAGTCATAAAAAAAAGAAAAGCTTGTAGCCCTACCTGCTGGCTAGTAAAATAACCGATGCATACTCAAAATTATTTATTCCCACATTATTACACGCGTATTATCAACTTGAACGATGACGATACTTGAGGCCGATGCCGATACACATCAACGGTTACAAGATTGAATTTTGAAATTCGAAATTCGCTCGAATAATAATGTGTATACAAAAAAAATACAAAATTGGTTTCAACAATTTGCCAGAAAACATAACAACCAACGTCAACAATTGGTTTATCATGCATTGTATTATTCTAAATAAATTTTAACATGCCTACGGCTACTAGCACTACACATTCTATTCTGATAGAAAACACAATAGTATTTTAGCATTTTGGCATTTTACCCAGTGAGTCAAATTTCTCTTGCAGATACAGAATATTAGAATATTATATAAAAAAAATAGACACATAAACACAGAATATTCTACGTAAATGGATAAAATCGGCAGCTATAAAATGAGCCACAGAACCAGCTTTTTATTCACATAAAAAAATTGCGCCTCAACAAACGCGACGTAGAGCGGTTGTCTCAACCTCAACCAAATCCCTGTCGTTTTTGCTTTTTGTAGATTTGGCATTGGCAATGAATGGCAATAGCTCTTGGCTTTAGTTCCGTCTTTCCATCCCATTGCTTGCATACTGTATTATTGTATTTATTGCATGCCAAAGAACATACCCACCTATATGAACCTCCTCTTTCTATAAAAATATGCAACTATATATGGGCAGTTCAGGAGAATTATAGGAGAAGAAATCGTGTGGAATGAAAAATGAAATCGATTAAATTAAATTACATTAAAGTCTGGAGCTGACGGACTGACGTGAGGTTGATGATGAGTGTGTGCAAACATGTTGCCATGAATATCAACTTTTAAAATTATTGCTTTGCTTTTCATTATTACTCGTTAGAAAAATATACATGTATCGTCGTCCTAGGCACCTTTTAGGTAGGTAGGTTAGTCAACAAGTTGAACTAAAACAGCATCAACCCTCATCTTTGAATCTTCTATATATTCCGTAATAAGCTACTCCAAGCCGAAACACAGATGGAGATTGTACAAATTTACATATTGCAAATTGATTTACGTACTTAAAAACACACAAATACATAACTAAATTATGTATGCAGTACCAATATATTAAAAAAACATTCCACCTACCTACCTATAGGCATACCTACCCACCTACCTAAACAAACTCTATAACGTCTTCCATAGTTCCATGAACTTCTAGTTTTCATACAACCATTTATTTGTATTTCCTTCCATGTAATAATAATTACGCAAGTATAGGGACAGGCACTCCAGCCGCCCCACATCACTCTGCCAATTAAATTTTTGCACGAATATGGAATATACAAACAAATATATTGTATTATATGCACTTATTAGTAATACGTCCTTGTCATGAGGGTCCTATTAATTCTAACATTTAACATCACGGTTAATATTTATAGTTCCTACTGAACACTGAACTGACACTGACAACATAAACACACTCAAACAAAGGTAAAACGCCAAATTTTAAGTTTTAACAAAAAACTATGAAAATGAAATACAGACAAACGTAAAGTAAGCATGCAAATAATTGAAATAATGAACAAACAAGACTAATTACAAGAATACAAGATCCTTGAGACGAAGTCCGAGAAGAGAAAATAAAAGTGTCTTCAACTTTAACTTGAAATCCACGGGCAGTAATATCTGTGTGTATATAAGCAAACGTCAGATAAGACTAACAGAGCACTTATCGTTAGTTGCACTCACAAGTTTATAATTCTTTACGATTATGAACAAGGGAACTATAAGAACATTATATAGGTAACACGGCAAGAGATGCAATCTGAACTCTTGATAAAATGTATACGCACGCGACAACGCTAACTTTGTGCGTATATCTATGAGGTGGCATACGAAAAATGAGGAGACATTGACACGATATAGATGTATGATATAATTATAATAAGAAATCCCTATTGGTATGCACCTACACACACGTAATTGCATAGCGAATATAGTATAACCTTGCTCTTCCTGTTCCTGTGATGTCGTGCTATGCGTAGTATATAATTACTACAACACATTGGTGCATACTTACTTGAATTACTTCTAACGTAATGTTAACGAAAAACAACTCCAAAGACCTAATCTATTGCATTTGCACTTACTAGTGAGTATTGGTCCCCCCGTTCTGCCAGTTTGGCACTACTATATGGAGCCGACAGTTGCATGTCGCACGTGAGGGACAAATGTGTCACGCAAATATTCATGTGAAAGTATGTTCAAAACATTTAACTTGACTGCCGTTCTTTGTTGCCATTTCCATGTGTTTGGGTGGTTAGTTTTAGTTTAGCTATAGTTTTATTGGCGCACACGGGCAAAGTGAAGTAACCGTCCGATCCCAGTAGAAACAAACACATTAACATAAATAAAACAGTAAAAAATTTACATTTCCTATTTCCTTACTCGCTAATAAATTCAAATGTTTTGAATTTGCGTAATTTTTTATTAAATATGACTATATTTCTACTCCAGTATATAAGGCTCTCTGATGTGGTTCTAGTAACGGGTAAACAGCATAAAAATAATTATCAATTAAGCAAGGTTAATTTCTCACATATACAATTCAAATATTACAAAATTAATGCAGCTCACAACTCAGTGGCGATCTGATCCATCATCGTCAACATTATCTTGATTAAATCAATATTATGATGTTGAATATGATTACAATCTTGTGTCGTAAATTCAAAGTCTAATCTACATTAAATCTCAATTTCAGACTTAGTCAGTCAGCCAGAAGTTAAAACAAAACAAAAAATAATGTAAGTACAACGAAGAAAAATATAATCAGCCCTGAATAAAATTATTTTTCGAGTTCATTTACAGTTAAATTGCTACTACTGCTACTGCTACTGTATTAGCTCAAAACAAAAACAAAGGAAGGTAACATTATATTTTATTAGGTACATTCCAGATTCCAGCTCCAGCCTTCCCTTTCCATCTTCTTATTTAATGGCAGTCTTAAGTACTGACTGAGTTTGACGCTGCGTCGATTTCCGCATCTTTCTAAAGTCTTTCATGACTACGTTTATGATTATGATTGCTATAACAACTGACAATTCTAAAGTTAATGGAAATTGCCTTCCCTCTCCCATTATCATCAACCCTGAACCAACAAGTGTAATTATTAGCATACTGTCTTCGTCATCCTCAATCCTCATGCTTTAAAGTCTCACTGTTGTTCAAGCAAAAAGATGCACCAAATACTATATCTACATTTTTTTAACTAATGCAAAATATAAAAATTATATATATGCATACTTAGTTAGTTTTAAAAAACTTTGCTGCAGCCGAGCCCGTAGAACAACGTAACGTACCTAGGTATTGATTGTACCGATAAGTTTTACTTTTTATTAGCCATAGAACAGATGGGTTTGGGACTTGAGACTGGGATTGGCTTAACCTGGTCTTGAAAACAGAGACAGGGATGGGATTAGATAATTTTCTTGACTCTAAAGTCCTTAAAGTGAGATAGCTAAATAAACTGAAGATTCAAACTGTAACCGAATATGCCTACCTGGCCATAATCTGCAGATATTACACAAGCACAAGTCTACGAGAAAACGTAGATTGCAGATAGTTACCATTAGTATATTAGCATTTACAAGTAAACAATTTACTCGTGTTTTTTTTCAATAGGTAGGTAGTCTGATCTGATACTGCCTCTATTGTGTGTAATACATAAGTAGGGACATACCTAGTCATGGAACATTAGATTGGAACGCAGAGAAGACACAGCAATATTTTTTTTTTTTGCCACAATACTCTTTCGTATAGTGCATTTGTTTTTTTTCCTTTTGCTTCACTTTGCGTGTTCGCAAAACCATAGGAGAAAAAAAATACAAAATTCAAATTTCAAAATTCAAAGGCAAAACCATAACCAAAGAAACTCTGAAACTCTGAAACCACCACCACCATGAGCAACATTACACTATAACACTAGATCACGATTCAACTGGCCTGGCCTGGGCATGGCATCATGATATGGCCGGGCCGGGCCTGCCTACCTGTCTTGAATACAAAAACCAATTCTCTACAGATATCCAAATTGTAAGAGCAGGAACAGAATTTACAGAATATAATGAATGGTACGTGTGTATTAACGACATAGTCATAGTTCATAGTCATAGTTGCAAATAAGTATAGACTGCAGTCCCGTAGTAGTCTACTACTATTGCTACATATTATACGCTCAATTGTTGTTCCCTAAAAGAAATGACTGAAAAAAAAATGAGCTGAATGCCTCCAAGTTACTTCAAAAAAAGTCAAGTCAATCCAATTCAATGGAATGGAATCAGAATCATGTATCCTGCCTCAGATGAGACTCTGATTACTCACAGTCTGACTTGGAAATAATGATCGTACTCGAACTCTCGTACTTATTTTATTTTATGCATGCCATCCCAATTTTTTTTTAACAATAATGCTAAGCTAATAAACCTAAAAAGTAAAGATACTAAGAATGAGGAACAACAAAGGAAATACAAGAGGCAAAATACGGAGAAGACACGGGAATGAGAACAACTGAATAATGTATCAAATATGTATACTGTGTGTGTCTCCTGAATGAAATATTTCGACATTAAATCTTGTATCTGAAATAATAACATAGGGGTACGAGGATATAGCAGATATTATAGAACGAAACGAATTATGTGCAACTATTATTCCTATCAAAATTTACAATAGATTTTTACAAGTTGTCTTAAGCATATGTATATAATCTGCAATGTTTCACTTTACTTCAATGAGCAGGCGTCCTGCGAATGCGAATAAAAATGAAAATGCATTTTTTTTTAAACACGCCACCATTTCATTTCCCTAAAAAATTCAACGTTGACTATATCTAAATTTTACACTTGCAATTCAGAAATATGAATTTGTAAGTACTTAACTGAATTCACGTAAAAATTTAGATACTAATAATGGTATGTCTTATATAGCACTACTATCATTTCCTCGAACGATGTGATATGACGATGATTTGTAATCTAAATATCATCTAAAATAATGGAAATGTTGTTGTTTTTCATCGTTGGATGATCCCAATCCCTTAAATCCAAGAGAGGAAAATCTGATTAAAATGGGTGCACTAGCATATAGCATGTTGAATTTAAATTTCTGGGTTCGTATTTTGTATAATGATGCATGCGCACAACTTGCAACTACCTACATGTGTGTTTAGACAATGCAATGGTGTTTTATATATATATCTCTATATACATGGCACCGGATTCTGGCGGCACTTCTCCTCCTCCGCACATTGACCGTGACCAAGAACGACGATCAAGATTAGGACTTAAATTTTGCTCATACATATGAATAATCGTACACATGCACTTTACATCATGTCCCATGGGTGAGTTTAACAGACAATTTAATTTCATGTTACGAGTTTTCAAGTCATGTCATGATACTCTAACTATTATGTGTATAATACAAAATCAAATGCACGTACTACAGATACATTACGTCAGTACTTGGAAAAACGAAAAATACATTAAAATATCATAATTCTTTCAAAATATATCTGAGATCTGAATAATTTGTTAGAAAAACTCTATAAAGTCGTCGCTCAACTCCTTGTTTCCGAATTAAATCAAATCTCATCTCAATTTCCACTTCCACTGGTTTAGTTTTCAGTCAGCGATGTTGCCTTAAATTGCATAGCTGACTTCGACTCCATTGAATCTGAATATTCCGAACGAAGAGGGTAAAAGGGAAAAGGCGTGTTGGTATTTTGATTTTTTTCTGTTTATGTTTTTATTTTTACGTAGTACTACTATGGCATTTGAGCTCAAATTCAAAACATACTACCTACGTATGTATGCACTACAAGAGCAGTTTCTGCCCCAGCAGAAGACAAGAAAAAGGAAAACAGACAGAAAACGAAAAATATCCACCCTTCATAAAAAAACAAGAAGATGTGATAGCGATATGTAGCATTTAACATGCAATGCTAACAGCGACAGCATACCACGGCAGAGCAGCATCACTGAATGCCTCGTCTTCTGTTACTGTTTTCCTCTTTCCTTGTCGTGTATTGCCTATTTAACTATCCATCTCCCTCCTTTCGAATGTCGACTGTTTTTCTCTTTCAATGTTCCCTACATTATCAAAATATTAGATCACACGCTAGTCTTGACGTAGTATCCATATAATATATCAAACACTGACGTACCTTGTACGTACGTACTGCATACGTACAGATCAGTATTTTCAGAATCCAGATGTAGAGCCAAATCAAATATCGAATTCAAATTGATTGAAGCATGAAATTGAGCGAAGGAAAAAATATTTCCCTACAGTAGTGCAGTGCATTGCAGTGCAGTGACGACGACGAGGCAGACAGACATACCTACCTAGCGTTTATCTTATGTTCTCTTTTATTATATTAAATTGCAGAGTATTGCATTACATTGCAAAACTCGAACCTAAAAATTTACATGAAATTGTACACTGAGCAAAAAAATTGGGCAGAAAAAAGAAAAAAGCAGATTCATCCTGCATCCTTTATAATATGATAAATAAAAGATATACCTAGCTATGGAAGATATCACAAAATTGAAAACTCTAAGTATGACGTTAATATGGCATAGGTAGATACTGCAGACAGTATAGATGCATATAGGTGTTAAACATCATTTAACTCAACACTATAATCAATAAAAATATAAAATATTCCGAGTACGAAGACAAGGACTATTTTGTACAGAGAGAGAGAGAGATATTCGCACTTCAAATAATGTTATATAAAAAGTCAAAACTGAATATATAGAGATATATTTTCGACATTTACCTGCTCTCATAAAATCTGGTGAGGTGAACAATTTCTACTGGAAAGGAAATTCAAATTAAATTCAAATTATGCTTAAATTCTCAAGGTGAGCTGTGGTTTGGCTTGGATGCTGCACGATCACGAGCCTCAGATCATCATGCAAAATATAATGTAATACAATAATACTCCACAGGAACGAACAAACGCCGAACGGTGTGAATTTTATCGTGATGAGTATGTCTCTTGGAGAAGTATACGAGTAGCTACCTATAATAATAGGTACTGTACGTCGATAGAGATACCTCCTAATTTATGATTTTAGATCCAAACACGAGACACAACCACAAAAACAAAACGCAACTTAAAATATTCTGTACCCACTTCATGCTTCATGGTACCTCTATATCTAAATCGATGAAGTGCAATTTTTTCCCCACTGTAGGAGTAGTATGTCGGTGTCGGTACTCTATTCAATAAGTGACTTTCGTGGTAGTACAGAGTACAGAGTACAGACATACACAATGGAGCTGCCGATACTAAAGCTGACTTTGAAAGTAGGTAATCGTGTAGAAGCTTATAGCTAGTAGGTAGGAAGTACCTACCTACCTCCTGCAAACTCCAAACTACGCCACTGTTCTACAAAAAGTAATAAATAACTTGTCTTCTTTTATCTTAAAGACAAGTCACTTGCTCACTGCCTCATTTTAATTAACGTCCACGGCGGCATCGCAATCATGTGAATAATTGAGTGAGGAAAAATCCTATGTTGGTACTTACGTCTTTTGCTATTGAAGACAAAGACAAAGCTACCGAAATCCAAATCGATGCCAGTGTACGATTAGTGCTTTGAAATTTCCTTGTCAAATTCCGTTCTAATATCACATATTGGCATCGTCTATACCAAAATGTAAAGTGTATTTTATCTAATCGTAAGTTTCCCATGAATCCAAATGTAATATTGTTACTTTTTAGTCAAAAATTATAGTACACACATATTTAAAAATAATTAGCTAAGTAAGTTACATTTTTTTTGTAGCAATGCTAATGTAACGAAGCTAAATATTATGGATTAAAACAGTTGAAGCTGAGCGTTTGGCGCTCTGAAAATTCATAAATAATTCATACAGAGACAATTTATCACATGTGTGTAACATTTTTAAAAACATTTAAATCACAAAATATTATGCTTTGCATTCAAAAAGAATGCAGGTAGGTAGATTATTTTGATATTGGAAACATTAGACTTTTCCAGACGATATACACTTTGTGTTATACTACTAATAATAAAATTAATAGGAGAGGAGGTGATATTGAAAGTTGATCTCACATACGGAAACAAGATATGACTCGAACAACTGAAACTAATGCTGAGATGCTGAACTACATTATTAACGGTCTGTGGGTTATATCCTCTTATATGGTTTGACTGAAAAACTACCTACGACTACCTACCTACCTACCTGGTATAATTTACCATGCCGCACAACAAGTAGAGATAGACAGGTGCAAATACATAATGCATAGACCTGCCTTCATTTTATATGTACGTTTTTGTTTTTTAAGGTATCTTTATTATTTAAAGACGTGGCTATCTAATTACAAGCTTACATTAGTCACATCATCCATCCTACCTAAGTTTTATTTTTTTTTCCCCTTTGAAAGTCGCTTTTACCTCCGTTACATTTTCCCTTGTCTTCTAATCCTAATTTATCTCCACACTCGAGCACACCACACATACACACAAACAAAAAATGTAAAATAACGAAATACAAAAGAGGTAAAGAAAGCTGATGAAGAGAAGTGCTCTTGCCTGTTGCTCTGTACTATACTGATAGAGAGCTGTCTGACTGACTGACTGTCTAAAACAATTTGATAGCGTCACGTAGCCTGTGAATGTGATATGTAAACTTTTTTCACAGCACTCTTCTTGTGTTTGTTCTTAATGTTGCCGAAGTGGAGGATGGATAATAATGGGTGAAACCGTGAATCGGCATCAACATCAACAACGGACCGACAACAGAACAGACCTGCCAGACATGAAATGTAATGCACGTTCAGCGTACCTACACTAGAATATATGGACAGGTAAAACTATATGGACCTAGCTATAGAATGTAGCACAAACACTTGCACTAATGTACTTCTCTTATCCACACAAGATATGACGTGATGATAGTGCACTTACTTACCTCTTACTTACGATTAGTTATTATACTACGCATACTGACACTGCCCTAGCCCTAGTGAGGGAAGCAAACTGCAGTTGATTCAGCTAATGCAGAAGTTCTGGCTGATAATAATATTTACACCGTACAGTACAGCACGGTTGACGGTGAGATACTGCACAATGCAATAATGGATTGAAAGAAAAGTAAACCACCACACTATATCAACTATACCACACATGAACATGCAGTCCACTTCGATTTCGATGTGGATGTCGGTTTGGACGACGTGAATGGCGATTTCGATTTCGATGTCGATGTCGACCCAGGTAATGAAAACGATAACAATGCACGTTTCAACTACATTTTTTTGGTGTGATCATCAGGAAGGGGAAAAAACTAAAGAAAATAATATTGTCAGCTTTTTAAATCGTTTTCACGATTAAAGTTATAGAAAACTTTCTTTAGCTTTTATATCATTATCATTTTAATTTTTTTTTCCCTTTTTTTTGAAATGCAGTGTCATCAAATATATATATACAAACCGCTATCACTAGTATCACTACTATCATCACCATTACTAATGCCATTGACAATGACCAGCCTGAACATGAAACAAAGGATAACCTACTAACCTAACTTTGCCATTTTACCATTTACAGCTTATACAAAGCTTGTGCAAAATCACATCAAAATCAGAGTCAGAAATCAAAGACCAAAGACAGAGAGACATGTATGTATGATAACACCAAACAAGGATAAAAATGAAAATGTTTCCCACTCCCTCATATACTGCCATTGTGTTTTCTTATTCTACTGTAAGGATATTGATTACTTTTGCTTCCACCGGAATCACAAAATAAAACAACAGCAAAATTAAAAAAAAAAAACAAATACGAAAACAATAATAACAAGAAAACGTCTTCATTTTCCCCTTTTTCCTTCACAAATTCACATAAATAATAGAAACAATAGAAATAAAGCAAGAAACAATATATTCTGCACTTGCTGTATATGCTTCAGTACAATGAAATTGGGTGTACTCAAGTGTTGGATTTGAATTCGATGAAATGAAACTTATTTGGCTTTGATAAGAGAATCGGTATTGGATTAGGATTTGTCTTAATGGCAATCTGTTTGACCACGTGTGTTTGGGTAAAAATGTGTGTCGGTAGGTCTGTGCCTCGCTTACTAGTTTAGTGTTTTTTTTTGCGTGTGTATCTGTTTCTGGTTTTCATTACTCAGTCGCACTTGCATTACAAGACTACAATGCAACGTGAGTAAGTATGTGAGGTTCTAGTTCTAGTTGTGCATACCTGCATTGAAGACTGTTTCTATTTTTAATTTTTCCTATATACTATTATGATGACTATAGGTACTGTCTTTGTTCCACTCCCGCTCATTTCAACGTACCTACCTATACATATTCCACCCGCGAGAAAATAGAATTCAGCTTCAGTCTCTGTGTAAAATGCAAGATAGACAAGTGCCTTAGGAAGCCTTTCTATTGTTCAAACAAATTCATTCAATTTCCCACAATCATTACCGTAATCAGTTGGTCGCAGGATTTTATTGCAGACGAAGCTATAGGGCGACACAGAAAATGTTTATTATGATGCACCTAGACCTAGAACCAGAACCAGAACCAGTACAAGAATCATTAGAACCAGATGGTCCAATATATTTAATAATGTCGTTTTAATTGTATTTAATAAAATTATAGTCCTTACCTACTTATATCTGCAGTTGCATTTTTATGCAAAAATAATAAATTGAATTGAAGTTACAAGTGAATTCACTTTGCAAAACTTAACGTGAAAGTACCTATGGAGATACATGTATGTAATAATATCATTAAGAGCCCAAGTACAAGGTAAGCTCTTAAAACTTC
Organism: Dicyrtomina minuta; assembly: GCA_949802685.1. Lineage (NCBI taxonomy): Eukaryota > Metazoa > Arthropoda > Collembola > Symphypleona > Dicyrtomidae > Dicyrtomina > Dicyrtomina minuta. Next base: position 65,858,999 of record OX461808.1, on the reverse strand, counting down.
ACAAGCTGTTTCATGTGAAACAACCACTAGTTTTTTATGAGTGTTTTTACAGCCACCATACCATCAACCACCATTAGTTGATAGTTCACACTGACAGTCTCTTTAAAGCTTGTGGTAGTTAAGTCAGACGATGCGATAGGGAGGCTATACAGTGAAGAATATAAGATAAAGCATTGCCCTGTAGTTGGTTTGCTTTTCATTTAAATCACACATATTTTTCTTTCTCAATTTCTCTGGCAATTTGACAGCCAGAGGAACACACCGAGCCCCAACGACAACGACCAACATAGACACCCGATCCCTATCACACAGCAGCAGGAGTGAGTCTTTTAATTTGTCTTTTCATTGGTTTTGGTTTTGGCTTCTTGAGTTAAGACGATGATAAATATCTGTCTGTACCCTAACGCCTTAAAAAACAAACCTACCCCTACACCAACACTATCACCTCCAGGTATATAATGTAGGTAAGGTACATGTTCTGTAATGCATACAACAGGTACCAGTTACTTAATTTTAAATTGTACAGACTACACAGTTGAGTTAAAAATGATTAATTACTAATTTATTAGAAAACAAAGCCAATTAATCAGTCCTTTTTTGAGTGAACGATTCCATTACTTTTAAACAAGATTTTTGTTTACTATATAATGTAAATTCCCTCCGGTTTGTTATTAAAAAATATTGGCAATCGTTAATCTTAAATAATAAATAGTTTCTTCCTTTCTTTCTACACTCAAATATTTCCAATGTCCGACAAGACTGTGCACTTGTGATTATATTATTAATGTTAAAAAAAAATTGAAACTGAATTTATCTGAGGGAGATCCATGTGTTATTTTTAGCCGTATACCTGCTATAATAATAATTCCACAGAATTAACTATACATCCTACATACCTTTTATATCTCCAACGCATACAGTCTATAATTAATTATATTGCGTACATAAAAGATTGTACCTACCTACTAACTACTAAAAGGAAAGTGCCCCAAGCATCGAGCAAATACTTGGTACGTTAAGGTAAATATAAGTACACAGATAATCATGGAATGAATAGAATCATATTATAATCATGAGAGGAACAGAGCATATAGCATGGCCGTAGCCATAGCAGCATGGATGGATATATTGTCTGGAGGCTCTTTCAGATTTCGAGTCAGATTTAATAAAGCGAGAGCCATAGAGCCAGCGAAGCGATGCATATGCGATAGGATGGATTTACAAGTGAGTAAATGTTCACAATAGCAATAAGAACATGTGTTAATTATCACGAGCCATGTAAATGTTACAGCTTGAAGAACACTCATTCACAATTGATCCTCATCATCTTCCATAACACAACACACAAAGCCATCAAAGAAAAATTAGATGTATAGAAGGAAGAGGATGGGAAGCACAGGCTCAGCAGCTCTTAATAATACACACATACAGAATTCCACCACCACACAATCATTTCATTTAAATCTGTAAAGAATACAAACAGATTTCTGTACAGCCGAGAAACAGATAGATGACTGCAGCAGCACAAACAAGCACTCTGACGGAGAGCGAAATGAAGGTGGCTGGCAATACATAGTGTATACTTAATATACTTAATAATAATAAAACCTTGCAGATCCAGCAGCCGCACATTTCCCACCAACAGCCCCATCCCCCCCCCCACCTCCTACATAATACATTCTAATACAATCATAATAATCTGTGCAATTGTGCATAAAGTATACAAATACAAAAACATACGTTCCGAACAGTGCATCATAAAAAAGGAAATTAGACTTCTTTTGTATGCCACAGCAGGCGGAGGATCATGCGCTAAAATAAATTGCCTCTTCATTATATTATCCCAATGACAACGACAGCACTGCAGCAATAACAACGACAACAAAGTAATAAATAAATGTGTGTATTAAATGTACAAATTTATACACCTATTATTATATAGAAGGAATAATTCCAATATTACAGGCGGCCGCTCGTTGTTATATTGTTATCTACCTTTCGGGTATATATAGAAACTTGGGAAATACTGATAAACTCATATACAAATACATAGCTGTTCCCGTTCACTCAAGAAGTAACAAGATAAAGGGAGAGAGACAAAGTATAGAAACAGCCCTACGAATTACCAACTAGACACAACAGCAGAGACGAAGAACCAGGACGACAACGACATGAGGAAACAGAGACACAAGTCAAGATCTAACAAATCGTAGCTAATAAATTTTGATTCACTCCATACAATAATAACTCAAGCGCAGTCTTGTCTTCAGTCTCTGATTCTGTTCTCATTGTCAGTTTCCAAATCTCAAAGGCTCCACATCGACATCAACATCGACTTATAGGAACTCCGTCCGAGTCGAGAAACACGATGGACAACATTTGTGATTTCATTCCTCATATATTAATACTATAGGCAAGCCAAGCCAAAGCAATAATATAGGTAGGTACGCTTAGCAAAGCAAGAAAAAGAAACTACCTACTACGATAATAAATATTGTGCTGATCTGTTCAAATGCAGATAATATTATTGTATGGCATAGCACTAAAATTCACGGCCCGGCTCGTAATGTTAAATATTTTACGAGAATAATCTTCGTATAAGTAATATGACGCCCAATAATAATGATTATTATTACTTGCTAAGGGGCCCCTGGTCCAGTAATGTATGTGTAAGCCCTAGTCAAATCTAGGGCCTGGACCAGAAGATGAGGAGACTGAGCAGCAGCAGCATATATTTAAATTACAAAAACCAAAACAACGAAAGTAGAAAATTGAATGAATACTTTGAATTTCTAGCGTCTACAACAAGTAACGGCCAATTAGTGTTTACATGAGTACTCGTGTTCCTGTCTGTAAGTACACTGTACAATCGTACATTACATTATTGTGAACTGAACTAGGGAAAAATATCGTTGTATTTACAAATATATATTATGAATGTGGCTGGCAAGATAAGATTGCTCTTGGTGTAGCACTCGGAACCTGAACTGAAGAACAATTTGTACATTTAAAGATTTTATGCTAATCGTAAGTTCGTCTCCTTGCTTGGCAGTCCAGTCAGTCACCAATTCTGGTTGAACTGCATTCGAAGCAAGACATTATTTTACTTTTAGATAGAGGCAAAGTAAATATATTTAAAATTCTTGATCCCTTACTAATATTTAATTACTTCAACAATGGTCTTGTCTCTTGCCCTACAGCTTTTTCTAATTAGAAACTTTATTTTTTGATATAAAAAGATTTTAATTAGAATTCACTACTGGTACTGGTAAAGAAAAAAACTATTCCAGTACCAGCCCACCACAGAGTTGTGGTAGTGTTAGCAGCAGAAATGCAAAAATGAAGCGACATTTTTACCGTCAAGAGCAGCTCTCTTAATTTTTTTGAAAGAACTCACTCACTCGCTATAGAGACGCTGAATACGCAAGACAATCCTGAATCCCAGCCAAGCTTTTACTACAGAGTATTAGAGTACAGTTCACTTCATAGTGTAGAATAGCGTGGCCTGGTGTCTGTGGTTTTTGTAGATAATTAACCGAGATGAAAACTGACGACGAGACCAGGGAGGATCCGGAGTTTAGAACAAGAAGCAGAGACAGACGAAAAACTTTTGGACACACACAGGAGCAGAGGAGCGTTCGAAGAGTACTAACTAAATTACGAAATTTAACTCTGCCCGTATTCCCAATTTAATTGATGTTAGCCAGGCACGTGTTGGTATGCCAGTATGCTCCGTCTCGCATTTGCAAAGGCAAAGTCATACACTCTTAATACATAAATGAGTAATAATTAATTGCCATGAAAATGAAAATGAATCTCATCTCCTGGCCATCTCATGGAACGAAAAGTCTATATAGGACTATGTGGGTTATAATAATCATTATTATAATATTCATAACTGGCCAAATATGTGTAGGTACTTTTGCAAATTAAAAACGTGCCCCGGAATTGAAATTTTACATTACTGGATTCTAGGTTATATATTACACCATAATATATAAAAGAACTAAGTAGTTTCAAAAGGAGACTATGAATATCGATATTAAACTCTATACTGGAGAATAAAATCCATTAAAAATAGCAGATCAAAATCGCAAACTTAAAAGTGGAGGTTGTGATGTTACATCTAATTATCTCAAGGGTCCGCTGTCAGCATGCTGAACACATTAAAAGCTACATAAATGAAATTATAGATTATACGGCTGATAAATTGTAAAATTAACTTTGTTTGCATAAAGATATATGAGTGCGATGAGGCTGCAGTCTGCAATCTACATACAAGACATACAGCTTCCAGCTCTGCATTGGGGGTCTGGTGGTTATTAGTCTACTACTTATTTGTAATTTATCCACATCAAACAAAAAATATTAATGATGAATCCAAAACCAAATCCAACGTCGTCAGCAGACCCTGAAGTGTCATTTTTATCTTTATACAGTGAGCGAGCTATGATACTAACAATAACAATAACAACAAAATAATAATTCCAGAAATGCCTATGCCTACCATTATCATCATCATAATTATTGTATGCGTGTCAACTTTCTGCTTTATGTCACAGACATTTACATTCTCAATGACAATCCATCCAAAGTTTAACCACACGCCTACGACAAACGATATGAATTACAAGTACGAACGAAAACGAATACGTGGATAATTATATAATACTGACGATTGACATTTGAGCCTAATGTCGGCCTCAGTCTGTTCCTCTGTTAAATAAAACACTACTAAAGGAGGCATGGAGTAAGAAAGTGAGCCAGAAACCATTTTACATAACAATCACATACTTCATAGTATACCTGCAGTGAATATTAAATTGTCATATAGACTAAACTTTATGTAATAGTTAACTGACAAATAATATTATGCAGTATCTTACATGGATACTTTCAGCATATAATTAAACATACATCTGTAATAATAATAATTATAATACTGTTGCATATATAGTAAGTCTAGGATGGTTTGACGTCTGTCTCCGATTCTCACATTTATTGATGTCGTCCTTATATATACAAAGTAAAGAACAGAGCATCGGCGCACTGGCAATGATGGCATATTAAATAAGAACAAAGTTTCAGAGACATTCATTCAGCAGATACAAAACGCAGATAACCAGCGGAATAACAGTACCCCAAGTTCGTGTGTGACAGTGAAACTCAACACTTAAAAAGTGTCAAATATCACAAAAGGAATTCGAATGTGTCAAAGATGCCCTTTTCTCAGTTTCTTCCTTATTTTAACCCCTATGTCTGACTTGTTAGGCACGCAGCACGCATAACAAAATGGAAGTACATTATGTTTTATTACATGTCGCTCAATTTTTCTAGACACCTACTTTCGTATTTTAAGTTCGTAAAATATTAGTAGGTACTTTTTATAAGGTTAATTATCTATTGACAAGTTACCTGGGGAAAAAACATGGTAAATTTATCAGTAAAACAAAATGTTAATAAATAAGCAAAGTTGGAGTTCAAATGATCGTCGAGCATATCAGACAGTCCAAATCCAAATTCAAACAAGAGTCAAGAGTGAATAGTGAGCTTAAATCCAAATCGAAGAAGAAGTCGAACACAATCGGTCAGGTATTGCTAGATTACTACTGATACAATAATGCCACTGCACTACCTGCACAGTTGGGCTTGTCTGCCTTCGTCGAATTTCTCTAAAATTATCTATTATCAATCCCTCTACTAGAAGCTATCTAAGGCATGGTATGGCCTCAGCATAAATCATGACAGGGTGGATAATTTCTGTTAAATCCTTTAATTCATAGTACCAATAAATAATAAAAAATTACTAAAACACGGCATATAAAACTCCTATACATGTAGTATCCTACACCACAGCTATAATAAATAAATTGATAACTAAGCAAATGAAATACCAACTACAGTTACAGCACTCCACTATGTTCTGTACTGTATCGAGAGTTTGGCATTGACATTGTATCAACTGTGGTGTGAGTTGAGTTTGTTAGTTAGCACAACTTAGCTGATTGTATTACTTTTATATGTTTGTTATCATACAAAATATCAATGAAATACCACAACAAGAACATGAGAAATTCAAATTATGAATTATTGTAAATAAATTGTGAATGGTGACGATAATCCAGGAGCTGTCAAAAACATGGTGGTAGTTTATGATTATTTTTGTCTGCCCTTATATGAATTATTACAAGACTGAAAAAAATAATTTGTGAGACTAAAACCAAAATACAAGCACACAATGTGTGCAATGAATAAAATCAAGGTTATATAATTTTATATTTTCACTATACTGTCAACTGTATTATTGTAGTCATAATCTGAAGTCGTACGCTGTTAAGTTAATGCATATTATGCTGCACTAATGTAATTTTAAATTCTGTAACCCTCTGGCCTCTAGGCTAGGTCTTGTGGTCAGTCAGTCAGTATCTAATAAATTCACTCAAGTCAACCCCAGTCCCAATGAAACCCATCAGATCAAGTACTTCCTCAATGGAATAGTCACTGAATTGAGTGCATGGCTATAACTGCCACTGCGTATTATGTATCGACCCCAAATGTTTCAATTGCATAATAATAATTATTACTTTCAATAATATTTTATGAAACAGAAATCAGTCAAGTGCCCCAACATGTCATGTCACTTCATACAACTTAATATAAATAATACTTTTTGAATTTTACGGCACTTAAACATTACATATTATCCAAAAAACGAAACACACTTCGCCAAATGTAAGCGTCTATCATCGAATATCCGATCCCAGTATCAACATAAACATATTATATATTATTAATGTTGAGTGTATAGTTTAAATGTGAAAACAATATTGTGTGAGACAGCTAGCTGGACCCCAAATAAATCATCGTTCAATCTTAGAGCACTCCTGTCATCATTCATAAATGTTTCAAAAAGTTTTCGAGTGCGGATGATGCTGCTACAAGCAAGCTACTGAAGCTGATGTTGCATCGGAATCGGAATCGGAATGACAACAACAAGCCTCGCCCAAAAGTTTGAATCAACTGATAAATAATAAATATATACTATACTATGTACTACATTATAATATAAAAACAAACTATGGCTTCCTTCAAAGTATATAGAAGCAGGAGCATAAAATATACAATTCACCCTTTACAAAACTAATCGTCCATCGTTAAGACCAACGTATGGACACTGACACTACTGACTAGAGCTACTGACAGCAGACAGCAAGCACATCGGAATAATTACCTATGCACCTACTTACACATCGCTCATACATATTTTAAATTTAAATTCAAATCAAATAATTCTGATTCTCTTCAGCTCACACTCAGCGCATAACTTTTAACTTGAGCACTCCACTACTCCACTGCGCGGCTTGAGATAAATTAAAATCTAATTTTGATCAATGTGGACAGATGAATTGAAAATGAAGATGAAGAAGGAGGACTATAATAGTTGAATGGATGAGTCTGAGTACATACGAGCTCATAAACGTGTAATTATTAGTACAAGTTACAAAGACAAATTGTCAAATTACTATTAGAACTAGTACCAGCTAAATTAAATCTTCCCCTTCGGATGCCAAATTGCCTCGTGCCTGCATCCTTATCGCACGTAAGGAATACAAGGTGATTGTAATAACATTGTCGTTGTAAAAATAGAAAACTGCAAAAATGCACTTCAAACTTGGCAACTTACGTCGACATTGATACTTACGACAAAAAGCATGTGATGACACTCAAGTCTTACAGAGTAAGCTTTGATGAATAAACAAAACTTTGAAATGGAAATCATATGCTGCAGACAGACTGCAGGGCAGGGTTGATACTGATCAACAATATAAATAAACCAACTGAAACTCATCTGTAGTTTCATAATTCATGGAGGTGCCTTCAGTTAGTTAACGATAATCGTAATCTTAAGTAGTAAGTATCAGTACAGATAGTTGATGAGGATGATGCTTATCTGTCCTCTTGAACAGGAGCTCCACGCCTACGAAACGAATTAGATTTAGATATATGCCACTCTGGGGTTTACTTACGTATGTATGGACCATAGCGGTATTAATCCATCGTAGATAACTTGATCTCTAGCCAAGAAAAAGTAACTTAGTAAATGGGAAGATCATTGATGATCCAAGAGCAGCAATTGCCAATATATCAATTTTTTCTAGTGTTCTAATCGTGATTGTAAGAAAATCAAATATACAATAATTGTATGTTGGTAAATAAATGTATGTAATATTCCCACGTTAAAAACTGAAATCTATCCATTTAAGTATAATCCATAGTTCAGAAGGAGACTAATTACAGTACCAAGACAATTCTTAGTATCAGCCCTTAAGATAACAAAGATAATTATTAATTACTAAACTCACATAATCCATACATCTTTACTATAGTAATTCTTACGCAAATGTTTTCCTTTTCCTCCACATTATTACATAATTACAGAATTCTAATATATAATCCATAGTCTGCCCCAGCACAGCACAGTGACACAATGATCATCATTACCACCGGATTCAGGAGATAAAATTAAATAAAAATATGTACCTGCGCATGCTATGAGGGGCACCATTATAAATTTAGATTGTCATGGAATTTATAAATACTTTTAATGAGCGTCTCTCTTGTATAATTATAGGATGTACGAAAACGAAAACGTTTCACACACGTGTGTTCATTAACTATACAATAGACAATCAACAACAGTGCAGTGTGGTGGGAGACCAAGAATTTTGACTTACGACTTATTCAAGTTAATAATGGAATCTGTCTTTCAATCTTGTGCATTCCGCAGTGCAGAGTACGAGTAGTTACTTATATGGAAGTAAGTAAAAGTTTTAAAGGATGGTCTTGAGTTCTTAAGCAGTCATCATCCTTGTTATTCTTACGACAGATATGGTAATAATATCTGTAATTCCCAATGCGCGTCCTTTAAACTGAATCCAATCTTTGAAGAATCTGTCAAGTCGTCAAGTGCAACACGGTCAGAATCAATTTTTGTTTTTTTTCAACTTGTTTACACCGTATGATGTCAATGTAGAATGACGATGAGCTTTGTTATGACTCTGGTGTTCGAAGCTTGAAAGGATTTTTAATCAAGTTGAGGTGGTGCGACGTGGAATTGAAGAATATATCTATTTATGATGACACCATTGAGCACTAAGCCAAAATTGTGGGTTCTTCTTCCGTTTTTCAATTTATAACTTCTAGTTTTAAATTATTTTGAAGATTAAATGCAGCTACAGCACTACTTAAGTAATATATATTTTATACTTCGCTTAGAATTTGCTGCTTGTGAATAACACTTCGAAGTAATTTGAATTAAAAATTTTAAATTTTAAAATTGCTTGTTTTCTGCCTTTGCTTATACACCTGCATTAGTTGTGTGGATTACTCAATACTGCTTAAATGATGACTGTGCTAGTTGCTAGTGACTAGTACAATATCTACCAACTATTCTCTCATCTCCGCATCCAACTTCAATGTTCAATGGCTTTTACATAAAGTTGGAAAAAAATGCTCATCTACTCTTAAATGTTGGTTACCATTACAAAACGGAAGTAGAATAAAGAATTTAAAGCATACAACAGTCAGTCAGGTTGATGTTGATAGTGGATTGTACTTCTCACTTCCAACTTCTCGACTTCTCTGTCTCTGACTTTCATGAACTGAACTCAACTTCGTCGATTAATTTTTATACCTTCCCCCTGAATTAGTAAATCAAATTGTATCCCCAATTCTAAATGTAACACACCCTTCCTGTTTGTTTTTTTTTCGAATTAGTTACACAAATGTCAAATGTTCGCTCAAATGATTAACTGTCAACTGTTTACTTCAGAGTGGTTTGGTTGTACACATTTATAAACTTTAAGCATAACACGCCTTAAACTTGTAATGTCAAACGTGAACAAACCGTGAACTGTTGACCATTAACTATCCACCAGGCAGGACATGACTTTACATGACCACGACAAACTTTGTCTGACAAACTGAATTGAACAATGTCGAATAATGTGCAGTTGACAGTTAACATACACAGCCAACAGTACAGCCGCAGTGGTCAGTTGTCAGTAATACTCAGTAACTCGTGGAAAATTATATTTAAATCAAATAATGGTCAGTACTATATTTATGTAGTTATTCGGCACGTTTGCTCATAGAATTACACCATTCAGTTAAGTCAGTCCTAGGAACACTAGTAGTAAGTGTAACAAAAAGTTGTAAAACAATCAAGACCCGACTTTTTGCAATGACAAAATTCAATTTCAACTTATTCTTTCTTGCACACACATTTGTTAACTCTCAAGGGTTGACATTCGGACCTTCTCTTCTACGAATGAACTTTCAACTTTGGTACATTCGAAAAGTTATAAATAAATTACGAAGTGCAAATGTTGTTTGATAGCGGTAGCGGTAGCGGTGCTGTTCATTGAAACTAGTTAGTGTGCTTCAAGCTTTCAAAACTTCATTGTTGTTGGTATCCCCAATCCGAATCCGAATCCGAATGTCACTGACTAGCTATAGTGGGTCCCTCCGGAGCCGGAATCCGAATTATCCGGTGTCTACGAAACTTTCCCCCTGCTATGCTGAAGCTGGAACTCTGAATCTGGTTGGTTCCATCCAAAATTGCCGCCCAGAAATTCAATGATTTTCGGATCTCAGATCTCGTCTTTTTTACATTGCTGCAGAGCTTTGGTTGTTTTTGATCTTCTCTTGCAATGTTTTGCGAGTTTTGCGACTATTGTGAGCTTTTGCACGTTGCACTGAGTGTAGGTTGGTGTATGTGAGTAATGATGATAACTGTTGTACTATTTTGCAGCATAAAACACTTTCCAGTTTGTCGAACACGTTTTAGGGGGAGTATAATATTAAACTACCTAGTAAAAACTGATAAAATTAATATATTACAATAAACTGTAATTCAATGGCAGGCGACCACTCACTGTCTTAATTTCACTCCCGTTAAAAATTTATTGACGGCAATTTATATTTCAAATTTTAAACTTCTCTTAGACTGATTGGTATATTAACAATAATAAATTATTATTAAATATCTGCAAATTCAACTCTTGATGACAAAATTCCAAACTAAAACAGCAAATCCATGGATGCCGTGCGGCTTCCTACAATATAATATTTCCGTATATTTATTGTTTTCCTATCTTTTCGTTTTCGTAGACTCTCTGACTGAGTCCACAGAAAATGACAGATAAGGTCTACGCACAACACAACTTGTTAGGTTCGTGGACACAGTAGAACTACTATAATGGCAACAAAAGTCCATTCATTTTATGGAGTGTACCTACCTCCTCGACGAAAACACAACTCGACCCATTCTATTCTATTCTATGTGAATCTGACTAGTGAGCACTATATAGTAAGTATATATCAGAAACAGAACCAACCTTTTGCCATTGCCATGTACTCGTACTCAATAATGTACTAACTACATTAGAAACTTACTATATGACTGTGCATCCATCCAATTGCCAGTTGCCAGTTGCCAGTGTGGAATAACGAAAACTAACCAAAAGAAAAGATCAGGATCAGATGCATTTTTCCCTTTTGAATCATATCATCATCATATTATTATATACCGTATTACTCCAAATAGAAGCCCCCGGCTTCTATTAAAAACAGCACCCTTTACCCCCGGCTTGTATTGGAGGCCCGGCTTGTATTGGAGGCCCGGCTTGTATTAAAATTATGTTTTTCGAAACCAAAAATAAAACCTAAAGTTACCTTATTTTTGACAACTTTTCATTATTTTCAGGCATTACATTTTTTGCTATAATAATATTGTTAGTGCTTTTTAGTGCAACTTGGTCAAAAGAAACACTAGTCTCATCCATAGCTATTTTTTACCCCCGGCTTGTATTGGAGGCCCGGCTTGCATTGGAGGCCCGGCTTGTATTGGAGGCCCGGCTTGTATTTATACTTACACCCGTTACCCCCCGGCTTCTATTGGAGGCCCGGCTTCTATTGGAGGCCCGGCTTCTATTTGGAGCAATACGGTACTTACATTACTATGCATCTCTTCCGTACATAGTCCATTCCCTCTCCACAACAATCTCTCTCCAGCCGCCTTCAATCTTCCATTTCAACTTCAACCCAACACACACTCACAACAACACATCCAACCAGCGATTCAACAACACAAGAGAGCCAAGTAAAATGTGAGAACAGAATGAACATCTTGCATCTCCTGTGTGTGTGTGTAGTTGAGTAGTGAATTTTTACACCCTTAAGAACTTGTATATCAATGACTATTTTTTGTCTACACTTCTTATATCAGGATTATATTATACACACTATGTGCCTTATACTTCTTTCTGGCCCCTTCTCATGACTATGACGACGACGACGACGAGGACCAGGAGACCAGGACGACGAGAGACGAGATTCTGAATCTAGCTTCTGCTCTAAGCCCCTTTACAGGAAGTACATTACATGACGATTACTCTATAGAGTGCACTGTATTCTTCCTTATATTTCTTTACTAAAGCGTTTCTTCTTGCTTACTTGTAGTAAGTAACACAACAGCTTGGTTGGATTTCGACTTGGACTTGGAATTAGTATATAGGGGAGTTTAGCCTAGTATTTTGTAGCCAAGTTTGACATTTTCATACATCTATCTCGTATCATGTTCCTATCATATATATTTTTTCCCGTTACATACATATATATATATACTTAAGATAGCATTGCCATGGCACTGGGTTTGGTACCGCCACTCCGTCCGACACTTACGTTCAGTGTACAGTAGGCAGGGGGGAAGCTCCAAACTATATAGGTGTATGTATATTTTGGACATGGAAGTAGCAGATGACTGACAGAAAGACATTATCTATCAACTTTAACCGAAACGCGAACGACGATGATATAGTCGAAGCCTGTATAAGGCGTGTAGATACATATATTCTCTTTCTCACGTTACATAATGCCTCCAATAATGTACATATTGTAATTTGGAATTCATGATATATACCATATTGGTACATACCTAAGTCACAATCCCTGTGCTTCCTAGCAACTGGAAATCATCCTTGTTGTTCGTATATCCCAATCATTCATCCCATTGCTTTGCCTTTTACAACTTGGTCTCGGTCTCGGCTCTCGGCATTAGGGATCTCTTACTCCTAAAAATGTGGGTATGTACATGGTTACAAGAAAGAATACAGTATACTTGAGTACGTACATCTATATTTCGAGAAATTATAGTGTATTTTTAAATAAGGGGAAGAAGAAAATACAGAGAATTATTTTAAACCTTAAATAGCTAAAAACAGTTACCTAGTTATATACAAGCATGTAGTGATATGCTCAATATGCCTAACGTAAATCATCCCCGCGTGGGTCCAAATTCAAATTTTCAACATTCAAAACAAATACAAGAAGAATAAGAAATCTTCCATGCCTTGTACAGACAGATACAGCTCCAGGCTGGAGGTTACGTTTGTTTTTGTTTGTGCGTAGGTATATTATGTTTTTGAGTTTTTTTGTACGTTTTCCTCCTCATCTCGCGGTTCCTTTTTAACATGCGTGATACTCCCAATTACACTATATTTTATGCGTATATTATACAAACGTTCTCGTTCTGGCGAGGAAATTGTTGTTGTTAGTGTTCGTACAGGGCGCATTAATATCGGTAACCGTAAACGTTGCCGGTTGTCGTTGTCGGTCTCTAGGCTCCGGCTCCGGCTCCGGCTCGGCACTCGGTGTGTAAAAGTGGTGCCTGGGAGAAAGATCTTGGAGCATATTATGTTCACACAGTACAGTACAGTACTATACAGTTCAGTTCGTGGAATCTACATATACAGTTCTTTTATATCTTAAAATGTAAGTAGGTAGGTACATATAGTAGAAGCTATGTATGGGTATGGGTTCAACACACAAGCGATTACGATTACAATTACGATTAGATGGGTTTACAAGATGTGAATTAGAATTTTGAAGAAAAAAACCAGTGGGTTGTCGTTTATTGTAGTAATATTATGTTTCGCGGGGGATGTACTTTGTAGGCATGTAAAAGTAGGTAGGAGCTCGGCATGATGTGTAGTTGCCAGGCTCAATTGTTGTGGCTATTATTAATGTGAGTACCTACGACGCTAAGGTAGGTATCTCAACCTATATCAACAAACTCTCCATATGTATTTAATTCATTTGTGACTTCTTCTTACAGTTATTGCGGGCATATATATCAGTAGTTATTTTTTATTTGGTTTTCACAATTTTTTTCTATCAATTTCCATAGGATTTACGACACAATACGAATACGAACATGTGAGTCTCCAGAATGGAGGAGTGTACTTGTACTAACTCAAAGCAGATATATTGACGGAAATTAATCTTAACGGTGGATTATGAGCTACGAGCTGTTGTTGCCCCAGTTGCAGTAAATTGTTCCCTGTTGCTATGCTAGAAAAAAGGAAGCTACTTACGACGACGATGACGACGGACCTGAATCTAGTGGAGTAGATATAGTAAATAGGATAAAAATAGGAGATGCTGCTGGTTCTGTGGTTCTGGTTCTGGTTCTGGTAAAAAGGGACAGAAGAGTGACGAGGGTGAGAGAGTTCGTGTCTAAATGCGTACAATTGCAGATAATGTGCTTGTTTTTCATTGTACTACACACTCACTGACACAGCATATTATTTGGAGGGCTTCAGCAAATTAGTTCAAATAAAATAGGTAGTAGTACGGATCTGTTTGAACTCTGTAATAATATACGATCACAACAATTTACTACAGTACTACGGCACCATTACCATTACCATTATCATTACAGCTACTGCTATTGTCGTGGTCATCACATGGCCATGGGGGAGTAGTAAGCATATGTAGTAATTGAAAATTTTATTTTTAGGTACTTTGCATTATGGTTGATTTTCAGTCAGGATTGTCAGGATGTACCATTTTATTTTGATTATTTATACAACTGTGTAGTCGTCATTTGAGAGTCAACTACTATCATTACACCACGATTAAATTACAAAACATTATAAATAAAATGAACCAAAATATTAGGCTAGCGTAACTGTTTGTTATTATTATTATTTGAATAAAAATGATTTTTCCCTTGTGAAAACAGTACCTACTTATTTGGACATGCCTCACTATGTAATATGTAACTTTAGTGTTTACATAGAAAATTAAATTTTTCCTTGTAATCCATGCATGTTCAGGAGAGCAGAGGCTCTCAGATAAAACAGTCTAAAATTGGATACCTTTTATGGTGCAGTGGTGGGTATGATGAAAGACATTTTTCCGATTACGCTTCGTATATATACTTATATTGCAGCTTTTTTTTGCTTTACATAATTATTATATAAACAATATATACCTATAGCATAGGTAGGTAGGTAGGTAGTTTCTTTTTTTTCCTTGTGTCTATAATTTTATATCCGAAAAGATTTTCACATGGAGCCGAAGCCGAAAAGCGAAAACCAAAAACCGGGAGAAGAAAGCCCTTTCCTTCCTTGCTCTTCTCCGTTTACATTTACAACCGCAAGCCGGCGAGACGAGACGGGACGATGTGATGCGATCGGGATCGGATGGCCAATTTATCTTCCCTTTTGATAGATTGCTGTCTTTTGTATTCCCTTCTTTCTGTAACTATAACTCATCTGGCTCTTTTCTCTCCAAGATATATGTTACACTATTAAACCTACTACATAATATTATGTGCCTACCCATCTACATTGGATATAATTACATAATATAGTATTTGTATATACTGCAGACTGCTGAGCCAGAGCCTTGCTGATATCGACAACAAGATACTTTTTTTGGACGAGAGAAGGAAAAAGCACTAAAGTTATCTCAAGATAATGGAGCCAAAAGCGTCCGTACGATACGATTACGTAGGTACATTGCTTTTTACCAAATTTGATTGTTCAGTGTTTCTTTCTCGTTTCTTCCCTGATGTGGCTTTTTCTGTTGATGTTCATAATGTGTTCCTGGTGCATGGTGCATGGTGCCTGGTTCTAGGAGTTCTAGCTGTAATCTGTATCCTTCTGCATAGAGACCATGATGGAATGGAGCAGTATTTTTTTCCATTTAATCATATCTATATGCAATTATGTATGTACCAGTGCCACAACCGGCACCGGGTCCGTCGCTTAAGGTCTACAACGTAAGTCGAATATGTTCGACTCAATAGTCGCAGTTAAGTAATACTGACGCTGCTGTAGTAAAAGTGACCTATTCAATGAAAAGGGCAACGATAACGAAGAAGAGAAATATACACTGCCATTCACTCAGAGAGTTCTATGGCATGGGCTACGCAAAGTTCTGTTATTGCTATGTTAGTTGTTTTTATTAGCTTCGCTGTTAGATTAAGATTATGTGCTTAAATCAATAGGAAACTAAAACGGAAATTCCAAATATTTTTTTTTCCATTTAGCTATGTATAAAGTTATATTTACTTTGGAAATTGACTTCCAAATATTTTTCTTGCTCGTCTTCTTCTGTTACACATTATTACTTCGGAAAGTTTGTCCAATAATAAAACGCAAGGAATCAAACCATAAAAAACATAGACTGTTTTAGATCAAGAAATATATTATCCTTTTGGGACATATTTTATTTCACTTGAGTGCAGAGCCGTTCATTGGGTTGGGTCTCTTTTACTCGAATTTTTTAAAGATCTCTTCAGTAAAAAACTAAATTATAGGTAACTTACTATATTAGCTTCGGGCCGTCGATCAAAATTGTTGTATCAGAGCAGAGCTACCAATCCAACATGTGCTGTCTAAATATATTTTGATCTATAAAAATCGTGATTGCGTTCAATTAATAATTATTACGTTTTTCAACTTTGAAAACAAGTATTTGTTTTTTTAAATATTTAAATTATACACCATATGTTTATCATTTAAAATTGTAAATACTGATCTCCCTGTTATCTGATGGATACATAATTCGCATATTAATAATCCTACTGAATTTTACGTAAAATGTAATTAAGAAATTTTACCCCGTCCAAAAATGTATCACATTGCGGTAGATGGTTATTTGAGTGAATTCAATGTCGCAATAAAACCAAATTCGTAAGTAAATACCCACTATAAACTTAAGATAAATGAAGTCATCGCTTGGTTTCCTCCTTGACGTTTGTATTTTCAGCCTGTATGGACGTCATCGTCATCCAATCAAGATGACTCCCTGCTCCACTCCACCAAATCTTAATTTAGTTTCTTGAGTCGCTCATCCCAATCTTGGGCTAAATGAGGGGGAAATGAGGGCCAGGACCCATGAAAATGAAAACGAACATGATGAAGGGAGAAGGATTCTGAAATTCCCTGACATAGACCATAACCATAACATAACCGTACCATACCACACCATACCATGACATTCATCAGCCCTAGACTCACTCAGAACATCCATAAAATTTCTTAACGCGTCATCTCTGCATACAGATATAGAGATGTATGCATAGTCACATAGCTATAAACATACATATATTAAGTGGATGCAATATTCGAATAATCAATTCATGGGGAAAGCCCTCAAACTTACACACAAGCCGAAGCCCATAAGCACAAGAAGAGAGTGAGAGATGAATCGAGGGAATCAATAGGAAAAGATGAGTCATCCGTTTTCCCACAAAAACAAGTCCATACATCTATAAACCTACATCACATCCCTGTCTGTCTCCCCCATTCAAATTAAATGACTGAGCTATCTTATGTACATAAGCGCATAAATTTTAGAATTGGAAGCGGAGGCGTATCTTTAAAACCAACTATAAGTACCTATGCTATAGACTATAGAGAATATAGAGAGATGTGTATATGCGGTGCAAGTACCACTCTGGCTTTAATCAGCTTTTCAGTCTAAATTCTGAAGATATTAGTATATTATGTAGACACGGCTATAAAACCGTCCGATCTCCTGTGTACGAATGCAAATTTGTACGAATTGTTCTTTGTACGAAATTTTAAAACACGAAATACGTTTTTGGGCGAAGGAGTTTAAAATGTTTAAAATTTTATAATAATCCGAAATTGTGGAATGCAATAAAAATTGAAGCTAATTTCCGCCAAATATGTCCTTACGGAATTCGAGTGAGCTGAGTTTCAAACTAAGCCGCAGAAGCCGCAGTTGCTATTAAAAGCAGAGCAGATAGTCGATATTTCAGCCCATCAACATCAACAGCAAAGATTACTTATATTTCATCTCGCGTAAAATATAATGTGTCATGGACATAGATGAAGGATATATAGAATCTGCAACACAGGAGGCACAGACAGGAGCTCTTTTATATGTAACGGTTACAGTTCATTACTTCCGCTAATAAATCTTCGTGTCTACAATTTTTCTACACGCGAAACCATTGACAAAATTCATTTCTACGTGTGACTTTAAACATAGTACATTCGGAGACAGGACGCAAGTGTGCAAGGCCGCATACTACACGTATTTGCATACTTTTACTCCAAATTGGTGGCAATATCGATGTCGATGTAGTATAAATAGAGACCTGTTAAATTTCAAGTTTTAGTTAAAGTTTTGCTGTTATTTTTAGGTGTACATTTTTATGGAAAATCGAAACTCCTTTGTTCCTCCTGCTCTTCCTCAAGTCGATGTGGATGTCATGACTGGAAAGCGCTAGTGTAAAAAGCATGTATGTAAGCTAGTACATAAATGGCAAATGCTATGAAAATTCAAAACTGAAAATGTGTAAAGCCACTATGCGACTAGTATTAAAAAAATATCACTACTGAAATGCTAATAGGACAGGCTACAGAACAATGCAATGATGACTTTATGTATGGGAAAGGAAATGAAATGGCCTAAGACTCAAACGCTCGAAACTGAATTAAGAAACAAAAAGGAGTAATAACAAAGAATTATCTAAATCAGCGTGAGCTTGAATTTCAAATGAAAATAAGCAGTATTACGCAGATGGAAGAAAGGAAAATGACAATCACAATCTGTTAGCAACACAAATCCAAAATACAATCTCATATTGTGTGCAGTTTGAGTAAGAAAATTTAAAGTCTTTCTTGTCCCTAATTACCATCACCATTATATTATAATTGGCATTGAGTTGCCAAGTTTAAATTTTCCCAGGCTAAAAAAAGGAAGCCCGCTTTCCTTTAAGTTCAAAAGTCACAAATAAACTTCTTAACTTTTTTTTGAAGAAGGCTAAACAAAGTTAGTTAGGGATGAAATTGTAATTATTGTAATACCAAAGAAAAGAAATATCTACCAGGCAGGCAGGACACTACTACAAATACAAATTATAAGCAACAAAGAAATTTTCCATAGTTCACATCAGAGTACTTGAACTGACTATATAAGTAAGTTCAGTACATAATATAATCTAATCCTAATCCGTCCAAAATGTGCCCAGGCACACACACATTTCCTTCCAGACTCACACAGGTCCAAAACAGCCAAACTATTAACCATAAGACCCAAACTCAAAGATCAAAGGGGAAGAAACAAATTGAAAAAAAATAACAGAATTATTTCAGCTTCAGCCGCCAAAACTTGGGAAAAAATTGTTAGGAAGGTTTCTACTTGCTTATACTCCGCTCTCTGTACTTCTTGAGGGTTGGACAGGGCACTGTATGTGTCTATATATGTAAAATATGTATGAGTCATGCCATGAATCTCATGAGTTTTAGTTCAAAGAATTCTTGAGTAAAAGTCGGAGTCACACAGTTCCACATGATTTTCTACAATGTAAAAGTGTAGTTCGAAGGAATTTTGGATGTAATAATGTCCCTGTGTAGTCTGTAGGTGACAAGCAAGAAGGGAAGAAAATAGTGAGAGACACAGATTGACTGTAAGTGCATAATATATGTAATTGTTGGAAATACATGTGACATACGTGGAATACGGGACGACGGGGACCAGTCGTTTCATTTCATTTCAATTTCATTTCATCCATGCAATGGAGCAAAACAAGAACTAATGGCAACCGAAACCGAACGTCAACTCAAAACTACGAAGACGTAAGAAAACTACAACTTAAACTATGTACCTATAGTTACGTAATACAGATATATGTATGTTGTAAAATCAAATCCATATATGTGCATTCCATCCTGGTTTCTGTATCGTCGGTTATGTACGTTACATAATTGCATTTTGAGTTTGTTCAGTTTGTTCTCATCAGTCATTCGCAACCGGTTCCAATACCAATATTCCTCCTTCCTTCAGCTCTGAGCTGAGCCAACATCAACGCGACTTATCATTAGTTAGAGACCAGCAATCTGCAACCCAGCTGTCTTGTGTTCAATTTAAAAGTGTACGACATATACAAGTAAGAAGAAAAAAAATACATCCCATATCGAGATTGTCTGGAGTCTAGGAGTCAAGTCTATCCTCATTATGTAACTCCGAAATTCAAATTCCCGTCTGTCGTTCAGACATGTAATATGTACCGATTTGGTCCAAGTAGAAAGGAAAATGATCCAATGTAAACAGCAAACGGGAACGAGGCAAAATTAGATCCCTCATTCATATTATAGTAGTCGCAGTAGTGCAGTCTCAATTAAAGTTAACACAGTCAATGTTTGTATGTTATAGGAGGTTCCTCTGTATGAATGGTGACTGGTGATTACGGAAATGTATGGGAAATGTCAATTAACGTTACAATTTCGAGCACACCATCTCACAGTGGCATTGACATTGCGATTGGTATTACATTCAATTGTTGAGTTGCAATGTGTGTGTATATTTTACAATATCCTCATTTATCTTTTGGATATTGATACTACTGCAGGCTTATCAATTTCAAATACGCAGCATTAAAAATGTAGCTTGCATTTATTTATTTCTACTGCTGTATATCGCTAATATATTATATTTTTATTTATATGAACTATAAGAAATATTTTTCTTCTATTTTAGAATTTAACCATGTTATGGATACATACAATATTGCGAAGAACATTATTTATCCTACGCCGGGATCGCATCAGTAACAAACTATTTATAAATCGGAGCTTTTCACGATTCGATGTGGTCATAAATCAATTGCTTTTAAGATTAATTAGAAAATGGGAAAGCTTGGAAAACTAAAATAATTCGAATGTATCCAAAAATTGTGTTTTCCAAAAATTAAATTGGAAGTATATGTATGTATAAATAATGTTACAAATAAAATTATCAAGATATCAAATTACACAGGTCTGGATGATGTTTGCTTTTAGTAGTAAAAAGTGTACTAAAAAATATTTTGAGTGAAAGCTATTCAGGTTTAGCATTATTTTTTACATGCATGACTGACCATAACGATAAAAGCCATTTGCAATTTACAAAAAGCTTAGTAATTTTAATGTACATATAATTTAGTTGACGTTGGCGTTCGCGTTGCGTTGTTGGCATTTATCTGTTTTGTAACTGATTTTTTGTTCATTGCAGCCCAGGATTTGTAATGGGTTCAATTTGAAGGATTACTTGACTTATAGCACAGCACCCATTTCCCACCCACACATCCCACCTCACCACGCCCATATGATTGGGCACATTTAAGTGAATTAGTCTGATTATTATTACTATTATTACCAATACCAATTCCAACCAACGTTCGGGCTCGTTTTTCGCCCTCTGAGCCTCATCATTACGGACAGATTAGTGTGTGTGTGTGTGTGTGTGTGTGTTTGTCCTGTTCTGTCTATTTTTGGTACGTGAGGACTGATGACTGAAGGAGTGAACAGCTGGGCTCTAGCTCTACGGCTATGGCCTGGTTCTCGTCCAGCTTTTAATTTATTATATACGAATTTTATAGCTATCATTAACATGTTACTTCTTTTAAATCTCCATGAATGAATTCTACTTTCAGCATTATATGCTCGAAGTCAGTACTTGAGTACGGAAACAAAATGTACAGATATAATATTAAGTAATCACAATCACGCGATAGTCATTCCCTGGATTAAATGCAATTGCACATTCGCTCTCGTAAGTAGTAAGTATGCAATCTATATACAGTACAATATATTCTCATTCAAAATTCAGAATTTTATATAGCTCAATTTTATAGAAGTATAGGCCAGGCCAGGGAAGGCAAAGTATGTAGACAGAATTGTAACTATAAATAATTATTGTATGCAGTTGAGAAAGAAGCCATACTGCACATTTTCTCTCCCCTACATTTTCTATTTTAAACTCAGGACAGTCAGGACTATGGTGCCATTGCATGCTGTCTGGAAAGCTAAAGCCTTCAATATCCCCATTCAAAAAAAATAAAATCCAAATCCATGTGTCTCAACTGATGATGACGGCTTTCATTAGCGCTAACGCTACGTTACATTACGCTATATTCTCATCATTTTTTTTTTCAGCTGTGAAAATTATGGGAACATTAGGCGAGACGACAACGACAACGATGAGCGAACAATGACTGGAGATAGAGTCGAGGATGAGACGGAAGGAGGAAATATGTAGGGCTTTGATCCGTCTCCGTCCTCCGTCATTTTCATTCCCTTCGTCTTCGTCACATCATTTTCATTTTCGTTCCTTGTCCGGCTCCCTTCAAAATCCTCAATGAACCCAGTTTCCGCAGTATCAGGCCATGTCACGTCAATCGTCGCAGTCGAAGTCTCTTCCGCTCTCTTATAAATGTAATTATAGCTCATCGTCTACTACTTTTTGAGTAATGGATGTATGTATGCATGTAGCTAATATAGCAATAACGATAACTATATTAGTCATATTATTAGCAGTTAGGGTTAATGACAAATGTCGATACTCAAGCTTGAGTGGTATTACCCTGGCGTATTTAATTTTATGAACTCCACACATCCTACATATTATTCGTGGGATTAACATTTTATTTCTTTATTCCTTCCAGTCCTCACACTTTTAAATGACATTTTTCATACATTTTAGTTCCCCGGGAATTCCTATAAAGGGCTTGACAAGAGTTGAATTTTACTTTATTTCCAAGCATAACTTTACGCTTCCCCGTTTAAAAAAAAACATATAGGATTCCGATATTTTGTATTTATTTTGATTTTGAAGAAGAAAAAATTGCACACCTTATGTTTATAAAAGTAGTTGATACAAAAACTATTTTTTTTAATTCGTTGAAATCGAAAGCGTTTACCACCGTTTTATCATGTCTACAAATAACGGAAATGTTGCGGTGATTAAGTTAAGCAGCTTTATATCCACTATCTCAAAATCTAAAGAATTTAAAAAAAGGCAAGAAATAAAATAGTTTCGAATTCGAATACCATAATGTTAAGAAGTAAGTGACAACACTGTTACTCTTACGATTAAACAAAACGATAACAGTATTCTGTCGTTAAAAATAGTCTTTTACGTTTAAGCAGCTGAATAGCTACAAGATTGTAGATACTGCATGGGCTTTGTTTTGATTTAGCTCTGCCTTATTGTTATGTACACAATCAAGACTTAAGTATATAACCATTTATAGATTTTGTCGTTAAGTTTTAAGTAAAGCAAAACTGCAAAAGTTTCAGTTTTCAGCGTTGCGTAGGGATATCAAGTCTGCTGCTGATAAAGTACTCACATCTTGGAGGATAAAAAAAGAAGGTCTTAACTGAATCAGTTAAACTGATATTTGATGAACAACTTGGTTAAGAAAAGTGTTGGGTTCGTGAAATATGTGGTGTGGTGTGTATACAATATTACCACGTGTATTTTTATTTTCATTTTATCTCTGTCTTTATCTTTATCTGTTCATGAGTATATTATGAGCTAATGACGTACGCTTGTTATGATTTGCACGTTTTCACTCTCACTCAAATTCCAACTCTATCTGTAGGTCGGTATCGGTTGTAGGCGTAGGTAAGGTAGGTACTTTAATTTCATCTTTAGAATTTATGTATGTTTGTGCAGTTCGTATCGTGTAGTCAGCTGGAGCTTGAGGCTCAAAAATGTGTACTGTGTGAACGATGACTATATCGCATCGCTATTTCTTTCTTTCCCTTTCTGTTAAAATTCCAATTATCTATATTTATTAAAGATGACTCCAATACCATCACGATGTATGAGTCTATATACGAGAGTAAAATGTTATTGCTATCGTTATGACTGTATTATGTTGTGCAGTAGTTACAGTTAGTAGCACCTACCTATACACTACATACTTAATTTTAACTAACGCTAAATACTTTTGACAAGTCTAGACATGACTACTCGACTCAAGAAGGAACTCAAGAGCTCAAAAGACATCATCATCATGACAAGATGCGTGATTAAATCCTCTTCAGCCTCACTTACGAGAAACAGCAACACAAATAATCGTCAACTGTCAAGAGAACCAAAGTGCCAGTACCAGTACTAGTACCTCGATGAGTAAACAAGTAACTGTATATAGTTTCAGTGTTTCTTTTTCAATCTTGATACTTGAGAACCAGAACCAGAATGAATGCATAAAATAAATGCAAAATGCATTACGTTTTTCCATCCATGTGTCTTTTATTTATTGATATGTTGATGTTTTAACTGTGTGCTCATACTACACGTGGGCTTGTTTGAGAGAGTTGACAGTTAGCAAAATAATAAATACTGAGACATGACAATATTCAAATATTCACAATTTGCATGTTTACAAAGAAGTGTTTGTTTGACAGGATCTGGACAGACAGACACGAGGACGAGGACGAGGACATGACACGAGATGAACTTACAAGGCAATATGCAGAATACATCAGCATAGCAGAGCTCAACTGCCTGAAACTAAAGACTATAAAGCTACATGCACAAACGACAAGTCTAACTTTGTCCTATGGATCTATGGACTTTACTTTGAAATGGGCAATATATAAGGGCAACAAGTCTGTCTTTAAAGTAGTAGCCTGTAGGAGCATTATTCGGATTAGGATTATCATGGCATCTGGAATATCTGCTGTAAAAAGACTCATTCATGACATAGCAACCGCAATATCATTATGGCATGACGAAGAAAAATCCCTAGAGCGGACAATGTGCTTTTAATATTGTGAAAACTGAGCATATATTCCATTGTACAGATAATTTGTTGTTGTTAGCTGTATGGGCTTGTCTCTCGTTTCCTTGTGTTATTTGTCGTCGACATTGGACGCAAGAATGACCCAAGAGATTTTATCAGAGGTCCATAGGACAGACAGCGACGGAACGTCAGGGCAGTGTCAGCTTAAAACAAATGAGACTTGTACATTCCCAGAGACTTTAGAGAGTTTTATACCAACTACTACAAATCTACGATGCGTTATCAATGTGGTACCTACCAAGTTCGTTTAGTTTTAGTAGAGAGTGAGTGACAGGAGCAGGACTGAAAATGAAAACAACAACAAAGAACATCTGTCCCACAGGCATTCACATTTCTCTCCCTTCTGCCACACTGCCATGTAAGACATTCAACATTTTTCCACATTTAAACTTTTAAAATGTTATTACCCCTAAGTACCTTCACAATACATATGTATGAATTTCCTGTAGGAATTCCTATAGGAAATATTTTATTATTTTAGCATTCGGATAGACGTATAGAAGGTCCCACCAAAAAAGAAGAAGAAATCGCGAAGACTTTTTTTAGTCCTACATATTTGAGTGCATACCAGTTTATGCTTCGTATTTGTGAAGAAAGGATCTAATTTAGAAAGAAATCATGTACTTAAAGCTTGAACATATAGTGCACTGATATTTTAAATTTTATTTTCTTCAAAATTGGAAAAAATCAAGGCCAAATTTTCATATTTCCACATTGCATCTTTTTCTGGATCTTAAAACCCGGAACGTGGAGAACATATGGACACATGAAGACCATTTGTATAATGGGGAGCCCAGGAGATTTTCAAGACGTTTTACGTTTGTATTATGTACCTACATATAGTTGTACTACTGTATGTATCTATCCATATTCCACTAGTTTTCTTCACGTGTAAGAAATTTTAAGGAAAATATATTATGTATTACTGGGTGATGTGATGGTAGGTAGGTACCATTACAATATTTTGGGGGATTTTGAGCACATGCATTGTATTATTGTATGTCGAAGGCGTAAGTTGGTAGTTGGTAAGTTTGTGAAAACGTATCGAATTTCATTTCACCATTTTTCTTTCATGACCCTCCACATCCACACTGACCCCAAAAAAAAGCAAATAACACTTTACTAACTCTAACTAACTGTCTCGACTCTCTTTATGTACGATGATGATCGTATAATTCGTATAATGTAATGTGTATTTCTCTCTCTCTCTGCGTTATCTTATGTTTGTCTCTCTCGTGTTGTTGATGTCGAGTGGAAAAATGCTGCTCACACAACTCAACTACTCGCCATCAGATCAACTTGCTTATCCTTCCTTATGTGCACATTTTACAGACATTTATTACATGTATGTATACACACCAAGAAATATCCTCCTGATCCTGTAATTCACGTCCTTATGTGCATATTCAAAATAACACTTTTCTAATACATACTAATATAATATTTTCAACTATAAGTAGGCATGACTATATACAACTGCCACTGGAAATATTTACTGGAATCGGAATCATGGAATCCTTCTAAAAAGGTCTCGTCCGTTCCAGATATTTATATTGTTTCCATTCTATATCTGTATTCGGTGTAGTGCCTATATATACTTTTATTGTAGTTAGCAGTAGCAGTATATGAAGTGCGTACTCTCCTACTCTCATCGTTTCTAGTAGTTTCTTGGCTTTCGTCTCTGCACTATATTGCATTGTACTCTCCATCCCAACCCCAAAAATTCACTGTCTATCTCTATTTATTTAGCTTTATATAAAAACACAATGATAAACTGTGAGTAATGGTTAGCGCTGAGCCGCTTGCTCTGTTTTTTTTAGTGTAGCTTTCCTTCGTAAAGTATAAAAAAGCTTGGTAAGGACGCCTAGGTTAGGGGGTAATCCGTATGCTTTTATTTAATTTTACAAAATTTAATAAAATTATTTTAAATAATGTCAAAGAATACAATATCAACTAAATGTACTGATTATGTGAATATTCGCAATATTAATGGCATTTCATGGTAAAAATCGTATTACTATATGTATTATTTTGCGTAACAGTTCAATGACAAGTAATTTCTAAGTAACAAAACGTTTTATTCAGCTTTGCCACCTTTTTTTGATAACACTTTTGTTCTTTCCAGAAGTGACCATTGACCTGACCATCCATCATCAAATCGACAAGTTAATAATTATTGTAAAAAATAATATAAATTAGGTACCTATATATAATTTTCATCGTTAGTTATTAAATAAAATAAAATCCATCAACGATAACAGCAACGTGTACCAATAACGTATTTTATCATAGGGTCAAACTTTGAAGACAATTCTGTTCTAGGAAACTAACCAACCAGTATAGAATAGTTCTAACCACCTAATTACCACTATCCATTTTATAAACTCCTGGATTTTCCTCTTGCGTTCCTCCCCTTGTTTCTCTTCACTTCAAGGAGTATGCAATTCTGTATGCAGCTGCCTCGCACACACAATATAAAAAAATAAGGAAAATTTTCAAAAATATTTAACTTTGTCGATGTCAAATATTGCTACACGAAAGGATGAAACTATGCTGTAGGTGTAGAAATAGTGTGGACATTCCAAGCAAAGTATTCTACATTTTGTGTATTGTGTCAGCTCTTATAGTTAGTAGTAGTACGTAATAATTATTCTAATATTGGCCAATGCAAACTGACGATATAACGATAAGTGCGGAGTGGAGATGTTCAATCTTCAAAACGAATTTTATTTTAAATATTGATTATTGACTCTGATACTATTTTTAAAATACAAGGGCAAGAATATTATGAAGTATGGCAACAGCAACAGACAGACGGGCCTGCCTCACAACTAAATTAAATCAACGGTTAAAATTAAAAGTTTAAACAGCCAAAGACGAAGGGACGGAGACGGAGACGAAGACCGACAATACAGACAAGACTTGTTTGATATTTGTCCTTTTTTCTGTTCCCACTTTTGCTCTGTCATTTTTCTTTCAGACGTTCCGTATTTGCTGTCCCCACAGCCTTTCCTTTGCTGGAGTAAGAGTAAAGTTAAATAAAGTAAATCTCGAGTAAATATTTGAAATTTAGAGACTTACATTTGCCATTTGGTTTGTATTTTGTATTGGTTATCTCGCTTTCAGCCCACTAAACTTCACCACTAGACCATAACAGTATTACTGCTGTATAATATCAGTCAGTGGGCATTTCTATTTCTGGTTCTGGTTCTGGTTCTGCTCAAATAGAAACTAAAACGAAATGAATGAGTATGAGCGCAGGAGTACAATATAACGCACATACATAAAGCAGCTTAAGTTAAATAATGTTTTAGGGTCTGCTCCTGGGCTTAACCAGTTATCAACACAGATCCTACATTACTATCAACATATCGCTATTAGCATCGGTCTAGAATAACAAGGATGGCTCATAATTAGCTATATCACTATGCTGTTTGTTGTGTCGTGCTGAAGTAAAAATGGTGTGGGCAGGGATGATAGAGAAGTGTCCGAAGCTCCTCTAACAAATAGAAGGTATCCCTCTGTACCTCTGATAAAGTTGGGCTGGAACCTACCTAATTTAAAATGCACTAAAAATAAAAAATAAACGGGTTCTCTGATTTTATGGACCCTCACCTAGCAAATAATTTACGAATCAATACGCCCAGTTCCTAATTTATTATGTGACTATCATAGAATGAAATAGGTAGGTACCTTCCCTATTCTCCACTTTCTACGTGATGTACATGTTATAATGATCCCCACCGCGGATGAAGGAATACTTATATGGTGATAATAAATTATACACTGCACCCTTAATTCTGCTGCCTAGGTCTCATTATTATTATTACTGTTGCATTTCATCTCACACTCAAAATCTCCATACAATATGCACTCTTACACATATAAACCTATACACGACTTCACACAATTTTGTTCTGTATCTTTGCGGTACATAACCTTGGTACATACATGAGCATACTGGTATTTATGACACACATATATATATATTATTAATTAAAATTGATATTCAATTATTACTAATGTTGTATACTTACTATTGTTACTGTATATATTACCCGGTGACGATGGCCGTGGCGAAAGGAACAAAAGGGTTCGGACACGGTCCTAGCTGTAATTCGCAAATCCCGACTGGTGGCAAAAAGAATCTGACCCGAATGACCGACTGTCCGCTTTGCGTACTGGTATTTGTACTTTTTGGTAGTTTTAGTCTAAACTGTTAATTTAATTTTAAGTTTAACTTCCGACCCTTTTGAACAAGATAAAAAAATAAAAAGAGAAAAGAAAATGTCGCACTAGCGCTGTTCTGCTCTGGTCCCGTCCTTCTCACTAGCTCCCTACTGCTTGTCTTGCTGGCTATCACACTACTGAAGTTGAAAATTCCAACCCTCAATGCTCTAGCATTAGGGACAAGATGGCACGGCTTTTCTTCCCTAAATCCTTTATCTTGCACTATTTCCCACCAACTCTCTACTAGTGCCGCCCCTCTCATCTCATGCCTAGGCAAAACGTCGTCGAAAGTTTCAACCGTCAACCTCCTTTCGTTCCTTCCCACCGCCGTCGTTCACGTATGTGAAGGGCGATGACAGAGGGAGAGTGCTGTCTTAATAATTCTGGTGACAAATACTTCCCAACTTAGTTTCTTGCTCCCCTGAGCAAGACCGGGACCAACGGTCCCGGGGGGAACAGCGCTCCGCCTCGGTCATCGCCGATCCACCAAAAATTCGTAAGGCTAGGTGAATAATTGATACTATGTTTAAATAGGATCACAATTCGGTCTTACAAGAGTGATCCGCCAAAGTAACAGTAATTATGTAATAGAGATATGTTAGTTGTAATGTTATTGGTACAGACAAGTAAGAATTGTATAAATTTATGTTTTTGTACATATAAGTTTGAGACCATACTTATCTGTTTTTGCAGCATATTTTACAAATTCTATAGTTCGTAGTATTATGAAGTATTCATATCATATTTAATGTTTATATATTTATTTATTCTATAATCCCCCTCATAATTTGCAATATACTCATACATATCGCCTAGACTCCTCCCCTTCTTTCTTTCCAAACTATTTTTCCAAACTCATCTTACTAAGCTCTGGAGGAAAATGCTCGGTAGCTCAATATCGAAACTACCCAATGGAGCACCCTCCCCCTCGGCCCTTAGAATTACATAATTCACGTCATTATTCAATTTCTCAGATCTCCTATTGGAGCTAAGACATTCCGTGTCAACGAGGCGTTGTCTTGGTCAGAGACAACCCCTCCTTGATACGAAATCTCACATTCATTCATATATTTTTATTTTACTAACTAACATACTCGTAAATTTATAAAATATTACTTCAATAGCTATGAAACACACGGAGCTAAATAGAACTGTCATCGTTTACAGGGTATTAGGTACATACTCATACGTACATGAGCATACATAATTAATATGGTATAAAAATATCTATGTAGGGAGATCACGGTCTCGTTGAGATTCATGGAAATAAGCGTAACATAAAATATTTATGTGCAGTCTCTATCTCATAATTAGTAACAACGAAGAAATTGTAATATGTAAAAAAATCAATTTTATAATTTGTATGTAACGAAGTTAAGTACGGTGGTTTGGTCGGTGTTGGATCTTGTATTGTCGAGGTGACTAACAATTTCGCTTGGCGATTTCCATCGGTGTCACTTGTCCCGGCTTACTTTTCTTGATTCGCTTGATGGGCCTGGGGAATGGGAGAGCTTCGTCATCCGATGATCCGTCATTGGTTGGTGGATTTTTATTATTAAGTCGGTTGTCCATCTTCCTCTTACGAAACAGGCTCTTGGGATTATTAGTCCATTCTTTGGCGAAAATATTTTTGCAATGACCGTAATCCGAGTCGCCTCCAGTCTCTTCTTCTGTGTCCATATTGAAAACCTCCAATTGAGTCGTGGCGTTTGGTGGCTTCCCCATGATGTTGTTATTATTAGTAACTTCCATTTCGGTAGGGTTAGTTTCCTCCTGTCCTTCAGACTCTATCTCTCCCTCCTCGATATTTCCTTGTGGAAAACGTCCTGGTGGTCCCGAGAATGGTAGTTGTGCCATTAACTCATCCATTTCGTACGAGTCAACGTGGATGATGAAGTCATTACTGTCCTCGGAAGAATGTGCCTGCAATATAATTAAACACCAAACTCCACCCAATTAACTTAATTTTGTACGGTTCAGCCCCAAAGGACCCAGTGACGGGACGTCACCACACCCAATTTTTTACATACACTAATTCATTTCACATAATATTTTACAATATTTTCCTAACTAGGTTGTACTCAAGCATCCCTAATACCAATGCTAAATTATTTGCCATGTAATTGCATATTTAATCCCGCATGTTCATTTTTATATGATGCATGTAATTGTCGATGTGACACCCACCATGAGTACCGTTATTACATCTATCGTGTACTCATCGCCGTTTCATAAAATAATTCTATTGGCCGAATTGTAAAAACTTTTCATAATTCATGTGATAAGTTTTATTCAATATTTTAATGTGAATTATTTTGGTATGAATTTCTTACGCTACCGTTTTTCGGAGATCCGGGCACGGATGGGACATCCGCCGCCGTGGCTCCAGTAAAATTTAAAGAAATGGTCGTTACGGAAATTCGTGTACTACTGACCTTTGTTTTAATTATACCTCTGATCTCGACTGTCGCCGTAGTGATTTTCATCCCATCCATCTCCGAGTCATCCATGGATTGTTCCCAACAATCAATACATCTCCCCTCTTTCTCCTAAATATGTGGATTGCAGAACGGCATGACCCATGACCGTGAGCCATCCTTAGTAAACTTTAACTGCTGTGACCCCGCCTTTCTTCATTTTTGAAGTTGGATCCTGGCTTCTTCGTATACCACTCCTTGTTCCCTTCCTTCCATTTCCTGCTCCGCGACCGTCCGGGATCTCACGTTTTCCGCCCACTCCAGAGAAGTCCTTAAAATCCTTCCTAAAATGGGAGAAAAATACTAACACCACACCATTATTAGACCACACCATTACTATAATTAAATTCATAATCCCCATAATAATGGTATACTATCTGGAACTTCACATTTCATTTTTATTTTAAAATTTTTATTTTTATATGCTAAATGACTACTAAGAGAGAAAAAAAAAATTTTGTGTATTATGTATACTTGTCATGTATGTCTATTTACACCCCTCCTCTGTTTCCTGGTAATAGTATTTTATTTCTTGGGTTCTGGTGGTTTCTTGGACCGCTGAAATTTGTCCCAATTATACTTACACATATACTCCTCCCCTTCCTTCCTGTTAGTATTGTAGGTGTATCTGGCGATTTCACTGGTCATCCGCGCCCTCATATCGATTTCCGCGACTATCTTTGGAGTCAACGGTGTTGATGGTTGTGATGCCGACGGTGATGGCTGAGGATTTGTCGACATCGAAGGGAGTTGCTGGCTATCATCTATGGCTTTCGCCAAATCAGGTTGAGCCATGTTGACCATGCCCCGAAACATGCCATGCACCGCTTCAATCCACATACCTGGTTTCTTGGGGTCGGTATTCGCTGTAGTTTGAGGCCGATTAATTTCTGGAGCTTGTTGTTTTCCGGTACTTCCCTGTGTATTTTTGGGAGGTACCCGGTCTAAACGTGCGAGTTTCGGCCGAATGCCCTCGAAGGTTAATGCGTATGATGCATTTATTTGGTTAGGGGGTCTTATTTCCTTATACTGGCATATGACTTTACCAATCAAGTCATTCCATGCCCTAGCCTGTAGTGCATTAATATCCGTTGGCAATGACATGACATCGATGTCGCTACCCACTCGTAGCTCATTTCCTGTGGATGCGTCGACTAGTCTGTCTAATAACCTACCCGTTAGCTGGAATGCGTATGCTCCACCTTGACCTATATGCTGACGGATTTTATTCATCTCCGCCGCTGCTCGACCTTCCGGGCTATAAGGTGAATGTGGGTTGGATGGGTCGTCGGGTTCGAAATGCGCTATGATTTCTCTGGTCTCGTCAAACGTGCCCAACCTCGGGATTGTGAATGTATATGTTAAATGTTTCAGTGGGTGTGTTTGGGTTGAACATGCCTTAATGATACTTCCGAGATTTTTCTGCCATTTGCCTTCAATGCCCCTTATAGCGTTGATCTCTGATTGGAGCAGTTGGTAATAATCCTTGGTTTTTGGATTTTTAATAGTACTCCATGGGTTCAAAATCGCGACAAAATGACTGGCTAACTGGAAATGGACGGAGTCCGGACTAACCTTGATGTGAAACATATATGCTAATTTTGTTTCCTTAATCGTGAACATCTCAGTCGTGGTTGCTGAGGCTGGTGCTGGTGGCTTATGATATGCATGATCGTGGTTAGCATTTTTCGCCTGTAATCTACTGGGGCCAAACCTAGCAATGATAGCCATTTGAAACCTATCCCATGTAGACAGTACATCCTTAGATATGAGCTCATGATCAAGTTCATTTGCAAATTCAGCCTTATGTGCGCCATACCATGCCGTGGCCTGACCTATTAACTTTTGTTCTACCATTTGTAGTTTCTCAAGTGCCGACATATTGAAAGCTGCAGCCACCTCGTTGAATTTCTGTAGCCATGACCTGACGTCAGGGTCACCCTTGAATGTGGGAAATAGGCCACCTAATCGGCTTATTTGCGTGTCTCGCTTAAGTTGTTTTACATGCGGACTCATTGCTGGTTGGTCTTGGTGTATTGTACTGGTACTAGGGTTAATGGATACTGCTGTCTCATCTGCATCTTGAAAAGGTGCAGAACTAAAGTAGTCATCCCTAAGTGAAATTACCTTATTAGTTAGGGCTGGTAAGTGAGCATCATTATTATCTACTACATCGAATCTGACATGCTGAAATCCTCGCTTAATGTAATTGACACTGTCCTCCATGTAGCCTACAGTCATATTCTGTACTATTGTCCTTCCTTCGATTTCCCTGAGCTGGATAGTCATACAGTCGACCACAATTAAATGCAGTTTCCCAATATGAATGAAATCCCCTTTATTATCTTTGTGCAGAGATTCCGGTTGAATGTGAATGCTACGAATAGGTTGAAGCTGTGGTGCTGTTGGTGGAATACTAAAGTTTATGAAAATTTCCTGAATTCTGTATACATCTCTGATGAAATCGCCATCACCCATTTTGTTAGTCAAATTAACTACCAGTCCCGTCATCACAGGAGTACATGAGTGTACCAACAACTGAGATTCACTCGTATTTTTCTTATGGCGGCTCATAAACAGAGCATGACAACGCTTACCGGCATGAATAATTGTGTAACACGGGTCCGAAGTTGTGAACCATCCTTGGCCATGTAATGCCTTTGGAACTGGGCAGTTAGTAATACCCCGGGCTTCTGACGTTGGTACTATGACCATTGCTGCCCGACCCATCACATCATCATACCATTTTTTAAGCGACTTCTTAGGGTCGTATGCCATTGGTTGTGCAGACATAGTTCTGATTAAACTCTTTGCCTGCTGCATGTCTACGAGATGCCGATCCTCCATGTGAAATGGACCCGACTTAGCCAACAATTCAAACAAAGGCATGGTGAATTCACCCAAGTCCGTACACAATATCTGGAATGAATCAATAAGATATAACCACCGTCGCAATTCATCCGCATTCTCCGGTTCCCAATAGTCAGACATAGCCCTTTGAACTGCTGGATCGACTATGCATCCCGACCCCTGAATCCTGAAGGCAGGGCAGAATACGTATGGAGGACCCTGAGTGCCTCTATTGAAATGAGATGTAACCATGAAATTAACTAACTTCCTTTCCTCAGCCCTTCTTAACCTTCCTCTAACTTCATCCTGCATTCTCGTTAACCTGGCTTGCTCAGCCACCTGTTCCTGGTCACCTGGGACCACTAGTTGTTCTTCACCTTCTACCTCCTCCCCGACCATCTCGTCTACATGGTCCACTTCCATACTGGAAAAATATTTTTGCTTCAGAAAGAAAAAAAATGTAAATAAATCTTTAAATTGGGGTTAAATTATGTGGTGCCCCTAGCTACCTAGTATACAATTCAAATTGAATTCAGTTGTTGTATTTTCAACCAAATACAACAACAATAATATTTCTACACAGCAGTATCCAGCAAAACAGCAAAATTACAAAAATGTCAAATGGTAGGGTGGGTTGTGGTATTTCCCAA
The DNA here is from genome assembly GCA_949802685.1 of Dicyrtomina minuta. NCBI lineage: Eukaryota > Metazoa > Arthropoda > Collembola > Symphypleona > Dicyrtomidae > Dicyrtomina > Dicyrtomina minuta. The sequence continues at coordinate 65,823,834 of OX461808.1, read as the reverse complement.
TATAAATGGTAAATAATAAACGCCAGTCCAAGCTCATACACCAGACTCATCAATTTTAAAGGACTCGGGTGTTATATCCTTATAAATGGCAAGGAAAACAAATTTACAATTTAAGTATTAAGTTATTACTTAATTAGTTAATGGTTATGGGCAATTATGGCCGTTTGAATTTTGGAAATGGCTATGGTGTCCTAGACTTAATTTGCAGAATGAGTTTTAATTTGTATTTAAAAGAATATAAACACTGCGTTTCCTTATGCTGTTACGACGACCAAGTATTACTATGTCAGTTCAGTATGACTGAAGGAAATTGGCTCAAAATACTTATGGCTTGGTTATATAGTTAATAAATAACTTCGGAATGAAAGAAATTGTTTGTAAATATTCCAAGTTGTGAACTGACTAAGGTAAGCTTGATTTAGAAATGTTAATTTTGTTTTTATGATTGACTTCTAATTTATTTAAATGTTGAAAAGAGAATACCCTTGACTATTTAACAAAACAAAAAAAATTTTGGTTAAAGAATGGTGAGCTCAGGTAAGTATTGCGAGCCAATTAACTTATGGGGTTGTGTACGACCAGATGGTAAGTAACTACGCTTTGCTTGTGAGTGTCAGGTTCACACACAACTATCCACCAAATGCGGCCTTTCGACCTACCTATGTATCTAGCTATTTACTAAACGGATTGGTAATATGAATATTCAAAATGTGTATGTTTTGCCCTTAAATCCAACGTACCATTTTTATGACCAGAAAATAAATCCCTCGTTGAAAAATTCTTAGAAATGATACGGCTGAATAATCCGATAATGACCGATGTTCCCTTTCTGTTTAATGCTGCTACGAACTGCGACTATCTCGAGTTCCTTTGTGAGAGGATTTAGCTGCTATCCCTGTTATCGTGGATGACCATGCGATGACTGGATAATATGCACCGTCTGAAAATGAAAATGAGGGCAAAAGTTGGAATTAAAATTTAAATTTTTATGCCCCAGTTCCATTACTCATAAAATGCATCCAGTGTGTAAATTATTTATCTCCTTTCTTATTTCTACTTTTATTTTCCTGCTACTACCTTCTGTTCCTGATTCCTTATTATTGTATTACCATGTCATGCGTATGCATCTGTGCCCTACTACCATGAACCAATATACCGCAAAAATTCCACCTCCTACGTCACTAAAACTTTCTCAAACTAAAATCACGGGCTAAAAAATCTTGTGAGAGTTGGGCACCATCCGGCAAGATGTAGTGTACCAACTCTCTCGTTCTATTTTCCAATCAACTCCCCAAAAACTCCAAAAATGTCTCAAACTAAAAAAAATGTCCCTCCAAAATTTCCGAGAATTTTCGGCCAAAAATCCCTGAAATTCTGGACACTATTTCGGAGCTACAAAGGGAAAACCCCCGCACCTATTGATAGAGAAGTGTCCGAAGCTCCTCTAACAAATAGAAGGTATCCCTCTGTACCTCTGATAAAGTTGGGCTGGAACCTACCTAATTTAAAATGCACTAAAAATAAAAAATAAACGGGTTCTCTGATTTTATGGACCCTCACCTAGCAAATAATTTACGAATCAATACGCCCAGTTCCTAATTTATTATGTGACTATCATAGAATGAAATAGGTAGGTACCTTCCCTATTCTCCACTTTCTACGTGATGTACATGTTATAATGATCCCCACCGCGGATGAAGGAATACTTATATGGTGATAATAAATTATACACTGCACCCTTAATTCTGCTGCCTAGGTCTCATTATTATTATTACTGTTGCATTTCATCTCACACTCAAAATCTCCATACAATATGCACTCTTACACATATAAACCTATACACGACTTCACACAATTTTGTTCTGTATCTTTGCGGTACATAACCTTGGTACATACATGAGCATACTGGTATTTATGACACACATATATATATATTATTAATTAAAATTGATATTCAATTATTACTAATGTTGTATACTTACTATTGTTACTGTATATATTACCCGGTGACGATGGCCGTGGCGAAAGGAACAAAAGGGTTCGGACACGGTCCTAGCTGTAATTCGCAAATCCCGACTGGTGGCAAAAAGAATCTGACCCGAATGACCGACTGTCCGCTTTGCGTACTGGTATTTGTACTTTTTGGTAGTTTTAGTCTAAACTGTTAATTTAATTTTAAGTTTAACTTCCGACCCTTTTGAACAAGATAAAAAAATAAAAAGAGAAAAGAAAATGTCGCACTAGCGCTGTTCTGCTCTGGTCCCGTCCTTCTCACTAGCTCCCTACTGCTTGTCTTGCTGGCTATCACACTACTGAAGTTGAAAATTCCAACCCTCAATGCTCTAGCATTAGGGACAAGATGGCACGGCTTTTCTTCCCTAAATCCTTTATCTTGCACTATTTCCCACCAACTCTCTACTAGTGCCGCCCCTCTCATCTCATGCCTAGGCAAAACGTCGTCGAAAGTTTCAACCGTCAACCTCCTTTCGTTCCTTCCCACCGCCGTCGTTCACGTATGTGAAGGGCGATGACAGAGGGAGAGTGCTGTCTTAATAATTCTGGTGACAGGGACAGTAAAAAGCACTCCCAATCTTAATAGTGAATTATAACAATAACAGCAGTTGTTCGTCTTCGTAATTCGTAATATTCTTCTTGCATGAATTGTATTTTTTACTTTGAATTTCCCTCCTACTGTTCAACTATATTTACCTGTGTGTAGTCAAAACCTAAACACAGTAATATCTTTGTAGTCTTTAAATTGTAATGTTAAGAGTTGCCAATCAAATACTGGACCTTCAATATTATTGGTACCATATCGAAGGCAGTACACTGACTGACTGTGGCTTTGTTGAACAAAATGGATTTTATGTTTATTTTTGTACAGATTCGTTTGTATGTAAGAACCTACCTTATAGGCATTGGCATTGGAAGGCAACATCGCCCATAATGTTCACTCAATAATTGTGTTGATATTTAATATGATGCTATTTTTTTGATCATTTTTTTAAAACATGAATTGAACATTTAATTTAATTTACAGAGCTGTTTACCTATTGCAATTTATTAGTAACTTGATAAAGATTTTCCCATATTTTAGTTAACCAGAGTCGGAGGAAAACCAACCCTTTAATGTTACAGCGCTTTTTATAACCAACCAAAACGTATCTCGTTTGTAGTATGTATTTACATATGCGTATGCCAGTATGCGTTTACTTACATTACGGAACGGATAGTGCAAGTTAATTAATTTTTTTTGCCCCATCAAAAAACTAGACTGATATTCCTGCAGACCAGTTCTTGAGACAGGGACAGGATGAATGCAATAACTTTGATGAAGAATGAAGGTGAAAAATAATAGTGTTTAAAAGAGCAAAAATTAAGAGAATTACTACATTGTATTAATAATAATTATAAATATATAGTAGATACTCAAGTTTGTGCTTACTGCTAAAGTATGGCTGTTTCCTCACAGAGCTCAATCTTTTCAAGGCTGGCCGAGAGGACAACTGAGACGCGTTATCTTCATCTTCAAACTCATCCATGGGTGCTAGTGGGGGTGGGACGACCATTTTGCTTCAATTTCTCTCTCTCTCTCTCTTTCACACACAAAAACAGAAACACACTCACACACCTTTTGACTTGCGTTTGATTTTGAAAGCAAATTCGATTTCGAATTCGAATTCAACTTTTTAATCTTATCAGTACAGTACAGTATATGATTTATAGTCTTCCAGTTTTTTTCTCTATTCCTCCTTATGTAAATATTGATATTGACCTTTTAATATTGATAGAATAGTATTTCACTTTTAAGCACAGATATTCCTATAAATAACTACATACAATAATTGTGATTATAAGATTACAATTTCTTTTCATGGGACTGGTAATAAAGTTATAGCTTGAAGCTAGACTGAACTTCTGACTGAGACTGATAAATTATATAAAGGTAATTTATTACATTTATATTTATAGGAATGACTAAATAGAAAAAAATCCAAGTCACTCTGCACTATGCAACGTAAACAAATGTTAATTTTTTTTCTATATTATTTGTCTTCGTATTAATGCGCACCTTGGACGGAAAATTGGAGACGTGTCTATTACTTACTTACTTACGCGATAAGTGTCTATAATTACTTGATATTTAGTTGCTAATAATTTCAATTCTATCTATAGTACAAATTCTAATGCTCACTGCACAACTATTGGTTTACAGGGTGCAGAATTATCTTCGTTGGACGTCTCTATATACTTTCTTGGAAGAAATCAAAAGCGTAGTAGCAAAGGACGTTCGTCTTGAGTTTGTCTTTCGGATTGGCAGTGTTGTTGCTGGGACCGCATGTCCAACGAATACAAAAAATAGCGTAAATAGAAACAGAAAATACAGACAGTCTGGAGTCTGGGTCCACGAAGAAAATCAAAAATAACAATTCAATTCAATACGAAGGCGTGTTTTGTGGTAGTGGTATAGAGTCCGCTTCGTGCTCCCCACACTGACAGAGTCACATGAGAAGCTCACGTCAATCTGGAAAATCGAAATATCACAAATCAAAACAAGGAAAATGTGAATAAAATTAATTATTATACAGAATGCAAACACACTATGGTTAGTACTGCATTGCTAATATATATACACCACATATGGTTTATTGTTCGTGTTGTAAGCAGCATTGCAGTCATTTTTTATACCAAACAGAATTGAGCCTCTAAAAAAGCTCCCAACTCCCAACGATAGAATAGTATTAATATTAGCATCAGCTGATTGAATTTAGACACAAATTATCTATACATAAGCCTATTTGTTGGTATCATCCATATCGGTATCGGTATCTACCCTATATCTATACGAATTTCCTTCTAGCAACGATTTCGCGATATCTTGAAACAAAAAGCACGAGGGTTTGTAATGTAATGTAGTATGGCAATAAAAGCTGTAATAATAATTGTAATTTGTACAGGCTAATTAAGATCAGTATTACAGACAACATATAATTACAGTTTACTGCCTTATTACGATTGAATTATTTAGTAGTAAAATGCAAGATATGAAAGTAAAATAAGGCGTGTAGAACCCAACTTAAGGACTTTTCCATAATTTACTATGTTTACATTATAATAGATTAATTGGAAATAACTAAAGATACTATTTCGGATAGATACGGATTGCATGATGCATCATTTTATTGCAAAATTTCAACTTCCTGGAAATGTGAATAAAGTTTTGACGTTCCACTTATTTTATTAATTACGAGCATTTTCAGTAGAACGTTTCATGTTTACTGATTTCCCATATTATTTTTTTATGGTTTATCGTAACTATTGAGCATTGGGTAAATACCCTTTTTGCTAACTTACAAAAAATCCCAAATTTAAATAATTTGCTAATTAATAATTAATTTTTACTGGCAAGTGCACACTAACTATTAGCTCTGCTACTCCCTCACGAACACGACGATCCTTTGTACTGTGTAATTCATGCAGAAATAAAAATTACAAACAAAATTACGAAATTATTAAATTATGATGATGATGACGGCTCTGATTGACGCAAATCATTAAAAATTATAAATTATTATACAAAACATCTCCAATCTGTAGTCACGTTATTTGTAATTTTAGTTCGTATGTAAGTATGCACATGCATATACATAGTTTCGTAATTTGCCTAAATAAGGAAATTTAAAATAATTACTGTTGTATTCCATGTCTAAGATTGCGAATGGATTTGATCTGATTTTGGTTTTTTTTAGTTCATTAAATACTCCAACAAACTTAATAAGTATGTAATATAAAGTTTAATTTGTTATTTTGTTTTTAGTTATTAACTGAAATGTGCAATTAATAAATAATTTAATAAGTTTCTGTCTGCTGTGTATGAAGTCTCTGCTGATCGAGGATGGATTGGGCTCATACTGTGTGAAGCGTAGTAGATATTGCCCAAGTGCATATTATAGAAGCAATGAGGCGTGTTCTTTTAGATTCGCCATTTTCACATTTTGACATTTTTATCCTCGACTATATCGGCATAAGGGAAATGCCAAAAGGCAACATTCACATGTCTACCACCATCTACCACCACCAGTCAACGTCAACGTCAGCCTCTCAACTCAAGTTAAGTGGAAATTTAAAAGTTTCCTTCGAGCCTCGCGGAGTTCAAGTTATGAGATTTCAAAGTTTTTGACCCAAAAAGGGCAAAACTAAAGAGCCATCTTATACCAAACCAAATGCAATAAGACTCAAGACAAATTAAAACGGAATACAATTATTTCCTATATTTACTCTGGGCAAAATATTTTAATTAAAAATGAAAAGATAAATACTTGGCGGAGGCTCAAATCCGTACATTTCTTTAAGCTGAAGTGCCTAAGTACATAATCATGTAATTAATTAATTATTATTATCTCATTAAATTACTTTTGAGGAATTACAAACATTTGGTTTGAATAGAATTTTTTCGTGTGAAACTCAGACCCTATAGAAATTCACACAATTTAAATTCTTAAGATAATAAAGAAGCATTTTTGTTTTAAGACTGTCCAAGCGTAAATCGAGAGCATAAATTAGCTTTGAAAAAGGGATTTATTTAATCGCTGTCCACACTTTAGAAAATAAAACATTTCAAACTGTTCAGAAACGTCAAAAAGTATCTGGCACTGATTTTGCAAAGGTGAAAAAAAAATTAAACAAAACACAAGACAAACAAAGACCAAATTAAACAATAAAAAAATTCGACAGAAATAACCTTACTTACTTAATTAGCATTGTTTTTCAACATTGAGTGGGCGAGCACATTTTTTGACGTTACATAGTTCTATCAGTATGTAGTTATGTAGCTAGTAATTTATAGTATATAGCATGAATGTAACACATATGCAACTATGTATGTACTACTAGTACTTGCCTCCAAGCTTTGCAAAACAAAAGAAAAATTCCCTAAAGAATTTTTTCCTACCTATCTACATAATTTACGGGAATTTTGAAAATCTTTCAATACTGGACCAATTTCATCGAGCCATATATCATTGGAAAGCTAATCACCAGTAGAATTCAAATAACGGAACGAGCCTCCATTATAACAAAACGTTTTCAAAATAACGGTCATTTAATTTTTAATTGCCGCCAAAAATGTGTTGTATGGGTCACAATCAAAAAACAAAAAAACTTTTGTCTGCTTATTTTTGAAAAGCTTTCCAATGATATATCACTCGACACAATCCGTTACCTTTTTTTAATTTGCAATTATGTTATTTAAAAACCATTTAAAAACTAATAACGATCGTGCTTCCACACCATGTTCATTATCTTTGCCTAATTGTTAGCTTTCCAAATATATATCACTTTAGGGTTCCTTTATTGAGTAACCGGTCGAAATCTTAACTTTTAACACAACATATTAATTATTGGCGGGAAATTCAAAAATTGGAATTTTGAACTTTTGATTGTATTACACAAGTTGATTATAAATAAGATAGATAAAATAACCAAAAACACATTGTGCGGCTTAATTGCTTCTTTTCATTTAAAACATGTAAATTGAAGCTAAAATTTGGCGGCAAATTCAAAATGCTTAATTTTGCTGTTAAGGCTGCCATAAAACAAGGGCTTTAGCCCTTGTTTTTTAATTAACAATTATTTACAATTTATTAAAAATCACAAACATGAAAAAGTAACAATACAAACTACATAATATAATTTCTGACTTGTCCATGATAATAATTCTGACACAGACTTTATTATGTACGACGTGCCCCAAGTGCATTTTATGCTGAAGACTCCAAACCATGACCGCATAGCCATTATTATGATGATCTCATACAATATAATTATAAGGATGTGCAAGTGCAATGAAGACTTCTAAGAATATTAGAACCATGAATGATCACTATGCATATGTAATATAGGTATGTAGGTACCTAACCTACATACACTATGTTTATATCTGTATTTTATCAGCAGAAAATTTATATTGCTTTCCGCGTCTTTGAGCTTGTAAATTCTCGCTATGTTCAGACGGCTGAATTTGCATGAGATGAGATTATCACACCAAATCATCAAACATCAGAGAGAGAGGCAGCCGCTGACGTTATATACCCTATGCGTCTTATAATTTATTATATTTATGTTTGTGGCTTTTGCCCAAGCATGGCTTTACATTGACATATATGACATCCTATGACATTTTCAATTTTAAATTCAAACCATATCTTATACCTATGTATGTATATAGAGTACATAGAAATTAATGAATGGTAAGAAAATGTCAAAAAACCAAGAAGCCAAAAGCTCTGCCAGCCAAGTGCATACAGATGATTACAAATATATAATTAAAGATAACTGGTCCCGGCCCCGCGGCCCCGGCAAACGGGCAAATGTAATGTAATTTATTTCATTTAAGGCATTCGTTTAGTTCTTAATTGGCTCAATTCAACTGTATCGTCTCAAATCATACGCCTTTCTTTCTGAACCAATCTGACTGCACAATACTATATGTATAAGTATGCTGTAGCTGTACAAGTTTGAACACATGCAGTAAATACATAATTAAATGGAAATATTTTTATGTACCTATAGGTATGTTTTAATCAAATGATAAACTTTTAAACGTGTAATTTTTTGCGGTCATTTCAGCTTGTTGTGTACCACAGCAGCTTTGCATTTATCATGACGTACAGTTTACTATAGTCCCAGTAGTGCAACGTGCTACTATCTTTATTCCCAATCAAGACTAAGGCCTACAAAACCAGAATTCAATTAATACCTACAAGGTACTTGGCTATATTTAGGTTATAGTATGTAAAGAGTTTTTGCATGTTTCTTTAAGTGTCTAGCGAATTAACACCTTTACAACTTGCTTTTTAAGTTGGGCTTTTATCAGTAAGCCATCTATACCGCTTATGTTGCTATTATTGCCTCACAGGATGCGCCTTTTTTATATTTTATAATAATGACGCAGGGGCATGATGTAAGATATATTATGTCAGTATATAGGCAGGACATATATGAGTATTTGTATAGCTACTACTACGTGCTTCATTTTTTGCATAGATTACTAAGCAGGAGCCGAGTGTAAGAAAATCCTATAGACGAAGACGAGACGAAAGCAATACTACCGGAGAGACAACTTCTCAAGACAGAATGATGTCATTTCTTTAGTTTCCTTAAAATAAAGACACGATGATCATGATCACTTCTCTCTCTCTCTCTCCCCGTGTCGTTCTCATTCTCGTCCTCTCACGACCAACAACCAAAACCAAACACACACATTTTAGATCCTACTTATTTGCTTACTTGTAAATAGTTGTGAGAATATAAGTAGGTAGGTTGGTAGGTAGGTAGTCAAATAGACGAGGCTAAACTAAAGGTATATAAGTAGCTTGACAAGATATATGCCTCTAATTATATTCCACATATACTAATTTACATGTTAAACGATTCCAGTTAGCGCGTCCTCACTAATGTTCATACCTATATCCTTCCTTAATCATATCTCCATGTCTAAATTACGGGTCTAAATCTAAATTTACAGTGTGTGGATAATTTATATAGTATACAAGAACCATCTATAAGGCCTGTACAGAGGTCTATATATCCTGTAACTAAACATGAGAGTATAGACCTATAGTCGCTATATTTGTACAATTGTAGACTAAGACTGACTGAGACTGACGATGAGATTGGGAGTTCCATAAAATTTAACTTGGAGATGTAAGCAAATCGTAGCTCGTAAATCTTAATGGTCTTGACAAGTCGTATCATCACGAGTGAGCAACAACACCCCAACTTAGCCCCTATATATCTCTATTTAGTTTTATTTATTGGGATAATGTTTTTCGATCAGACAGGTGAATCTAATGATCAGACACAGACATCTAACCGTCAGACAGAATGCATTTGTTTTGCAGACAAACTTTTACGATTTGCAGACACGTTTCAGCGACAACATATAAAAACAATTTATTTTGCAGACAATTAATGTCGCGATTTTATTTATTGACTGCTTAATGTTAAAAGTAATCAAGCAGTGTTGCAGTAGGTAATAGATAAAATAAATCAATGATGTATACTTAAATATAGTAATAAATCAACTAAGTAAACAAACATGTTACAATGAATCAATCAAGTTAAAAAAAGTTGAAATGTAATAAAGTAAGAGTCATATGTTAGTTATTGTCGAGACTGAGATTCAGATTGTGTGGCATCCTTGGTCCTCCCTAGCGCAACCTTTGCTGGTCTTCCTCTCTTTTTCAGTGTTAGTGTGGACGTTTACTTCAGTTTCAAAATAACCGACTTCCTCTCTGTGGTTAAATATTCTCAGTTGCTTCTTGAACGCACAAGTTTTCCCGTGTTTGGCACAGTAGTACGTTATTTTTTCAGCTACTGCAGTACCCTTCGAATACTCAAGCTTCCAGTCATTTCCCACCATTTTCAAGGCTTCCAGTTTACTCGCAAATTCTCCTTTTGGAACCCAGTTTAATGCTTCTCTAAAACCACCTACATTTCGTTTTTTATTCGGCGGTGGCTCTTGCTCTCCAATAATTTCTTCCAATTCTTCTGTCTCTGTTATGTTTCGTTTTTTTACGAAAACAACACCTTTGCTCATGATGGAAGCTTCAGATATGCACAGACCTTTTTAAGTAAGAAACTAGTAAGGCTAAGATTTACAACACGAATGACAAATACTGTGAGCACTGTGGTAGGTAAAGGTAGCAAAGGTAGGTAAAACTCAGCTCATCGTAGTCTGACGTCATCCAAGTTTATTAATACTTTTTCCTTTCGACAATATTTACCTAAGGGCTCAATTAGTTGAGTATTCTTGTTTGGCTGCTAAGAGAATGCTAAGTTTCTAAATAATTGTCTGCAGGAAAAATTGTTAAAATGTACAAAATTTTGTCTGCATATAAAAAGAAAATGTCTGCAAATTCATCAGATTTTTTGTCTGCAAAACCATTTTTTTCCGCTGAAGCGTTAAAATACCACCCTTATTTATTTAGTTAATTTTTTTTTTCATGAATTTTGAGGAGGCAGGAAAAATATATCAGAATGTAATCAGTTCACAGTTTTCATAATAATTAGGAAGTTTACTTTAATATGCATACTTTGTAATATGCATACATCTAAATTACCTATACTTAATACGGATATAGAAATTCAATGAAATTATATTAGGGAATGGAAAATTTCAAATTCTGTTATTTTTTTAAAAACATATTTGAGAATCAAGAATAAGACATTCTAAAAAAATAGAAGCCGCGGTTGAAAACTTTAAATTTGTGTGTGCTAAAATTAGGCGTATTATTTTGTGCAGGATAATGGAGATATTGTAGGGAAAGAAGGCGAAGGAAGCTCTGGAAAGTATCAAATTGAAATGGGGGAATACTTAAAAATTTAATTGCTTATCCACCAATGTAAAATGTAAAATTTTAAACTCTATCCTCTACTACAAACCTACTGGTGTTACATTGCGCGCATCACTATTATTTATGCATTAATTACAGATTTTTAAACATTCCCCTTTGTGTTTACTTTGACTTTTGAGGTGCCGCCGGTAAGTCGCACCACCACCGGGTGCAATAGTAATTGTTGTTACAGACATGCGTTCCATGTAATATGTCTACCGAGCTTAGCTCTGTATTTGGATATGGAAAAAATAAACCGCCATAATATATACAGAAATAGTAGTTAATTATTGGTTGTCTAGTATTTATAATTATTATTCGTGAGGGAAAATTTGAGCGATATATACTTGGTAATTTATATTGCGTATATATAACGATAAGATTTCATACAGCCAAAAAGGAATATTTCAAACTATATAGAATACTGTGAATATTTTTGAGTAATTTATATTCATAGCATCGGTAGTGTGGTGAAGCGAATTTAATTTAAATTTTTATTTAATTTGAACTTTACAAAGACAAAGACAACGACAAAGACAAAGACAGAAAGGAAGTCAGTAATGAACTTTCAACTTGGATTTCAATTTCTGTCCTCGTCTGACTGTGAATATTACATCAGAATGTCTCATGTGAAACTGCATTAACTTGCAATTTCTTCCTTTGCTCATTTAGTTGTAATGTTACAATTTTTTATATTATTCTCGCATTATTTATATTTAATGCCTGTCTACTTGCATGTCTCAATGTTCCTTTACTAACATCAGATTCAATATAGAGGCAAAGGGGAAAGGTTCTCAACCTTTGGGGTGAATTTCAAAAATGTTTTAAAATATTTTATTGTAAGCACTGTATTCTTTATTTAAAGCTCCCTATCATTAGCATAAGTCTCACATTACACATACTATACACTGCAGCGAAAATAGTCTATATTTATCCTTATAGATCTTAGGTAACCACGATTCACGACTAAGATGAAACATACCTGACCGACGAGTGATAAAATAAGAAAAATAAAAATTAGTTCTTACCGCCAATTTTACCGTGAATCCCAGCGTTGTTGTTGTGCTCTTGTCGTTGTTGTTTTAGTAGGCTGTGTAGAAAATTGGAACTTGGAACCTCACACAGTAGTGTAACAACTATTGCATATTGTACCTACACACAATTCTATAATAGAATTGCAGGCCAAAAATTTCCACTGACAAAAAAAAGTAATTATATTACAAAATATATAATAAATCCTCACACACAAGTCTTGCCAAAATTGGAGAAATAATCGCGAACCTCTTAAAACTATATTGTAATTTTAGTTACAATAATCTAAAACCCAGTCCACAATTCTAATTACTGTATCTACTTCAATTTTAAAGTATGTACAGTAGCCACTTTCCTGTAGGAGTTACAGCCAGAGCTGACGACAGAAGATTAATTAAATTAATTTAAACTTTGTGATTAACCGCTTTGTTTGCCTATAAAACCCTGTCCTTTTCGATTTCGTATTTCCTTGTAGTAAGGGTAGCCCACTGCACCGGTTACGGTTACAGGTATAAGGTTGGTTAATGGAATTTGGATTTCAGAATTGTATTTTCATTCTTTCCTTTGAACTCTTTTCTCTAATGCAATGTATGCCTTGTGGTCTGTTTGCGGTAATGGAATATAGTGCCCACACTATTGGTTTGTAATTTGATTAAATCCACAAACTTATTTTACCCCATTACTACATTACATAACCATATATATCTGTATATAGGATGATTTCTTCATTCACTCCTTTATACAGAATAGTCTCACAGTGTCTCACAAGTGTTTGCAAAACGGGACAAAAAAAGGAAACGTTTTTGACTTGAAAATAATTTATTAGATTTTTCTCAGTGTCACACCCGGACCACGACCACCGCGATGACGATGATGATGATGTTAGTTGATGATTATTTTGACGATTCTCACAACGAGGATTCTTCTCTCTCACCGTCTCCTGCTCCCTGTCCCTGTCTAGTAATTTCCTGCATCTCCTCATGTCTTCCCATCATGTCCATATAGCAGCGAGCTCCTTATTTCCTCCAACAATTCTACTATTAAATTTTCGTGTCTGGATCTGGAGACAACAACTGGAGTTACATGCCCTTATTTCCTTCTTCTCGTGTACTTACAGTAACAGCCTACATATAGGTAGGTATAGGAAGTTATTTGGATTTTTTGAAGCGCGTGTGACTCTCAACTTCAATTTATTTCAACTTGAAACTTTTGAAAGCGGATATATATTATTATTATTTTCCTACACTTTTTCCCAGAGAGGAATCCTCTTGTCTACTTGTCCCCGTCTTGTCTTGTCTTGTATGGATACTATGAATGCTCACTCTCCTCACTCGGAACAACGAACAACTCAAAAGTCACTCACTCAGGAGCAAGTAAGTATTTTTGTACATTATGTATTCCTGTACTCCACTCGCACTCACGGAGTCTCACAGTTCATAATATAGTTCCGTCTCTCTGTTGCTCTTCAGTTTCAGCAAAGGATATATTTTTGTACTTGGAAGTGTAGAAGAGACGAAGACGAGAAGAAGAAGAAGGGGAAAAAAATTTGAAAGAAGTAAAGTAATATTATAATGGTAGCGTGTGAGCATTAGCAGCTTGGCTTGGCTCTTCTCTGTAGCTCTCTCACTACTGATTCCCAATGACTGACTGACAACGAGGATGACGATGGATAGTACAGTTCCTCAGTTTCGTTGTAATATAAAGTAGAAGTCTGCAAGTGTGTGTGCTAGTTGGGAGAGAGAGAAGGACAAGGAAAGGAAGAGATAGTAGACAGACGTGTATTACTGATATACCATGGGCTCAGGCACAGGAGGCCCTGTGTAACAAAATATATTTTATAAAGCTTCTGCCACTACTGCCACACTATATGATTTTCTCACGGACGAGGACGACGCTTCTGCTGCTATGACTCAATAGAATAATGTATTTCAGGAGTCAGAAGAGGAGTAGTTTACAGTTTCAGTTGGTGTAGTTGTAGTTGTGTAGTAGGAATCGGCAGTATTATTAAGTACCTCACCTATATACAGTCATAATGGGAGTAGTAGGCAGAAGTGAAGTACTCTGAGCATAATACGAAACTAAACTAAAGTGCTCCGCTTTACTCTCTCGCAGTCAGTCTCAGTCTCAGTCACTCTCTCTCACTCACTCAATGGAATATAATAATAATAGTCAAGAGCAGAAGAGCTTTATTTTCCCTCTCAGCTTTTACCAGGAACAGGACAACAGGAGTAGAGAGATGCATTCTCTATCATATCATTATAACTTCCCAGTTATGGCGCTCAACATTAAGAAACTGGCTCTTGCTCTGATATTTTGATTTTCACAATATGACGAGCTATATGTGATCAAGGATCATGTTCATCAAGTTTTGGAAAGGGAGAGGGAAAACTGGCGAATATAACGAAACGTACCTACCTACATACGACGATGACGATGCTATGGGCATGGGAAGAAGAGGAAAGGTATCCACAGATCGAGATTCGGGATGAAAGCAATAGGGAAGGCGGGGAATGGGGAGCTAGAATACAAAGCTATTCATATATGATTGGGCTGTGACTGTGACTATGACTCTCTCACATGTCAGTCTCACGATCAGTATAACGTAGCATAAAAAATAAAATATCACTGTATAGGCAAGATAGGTAGGTAGGTAGATAAAATAGATTTGGATGTGATCTCTGAAACGGGAGCTCGCTCACTCACACACATGGCACAATTTTCCAATTTAGCAATCTAGCAGCCGCCGTGGGGATAGGTAAGTTTTACTACAGTATTTCATAGACGCTTACTACAGTCACTATAGTCAGTAGTCAGTCAGTTTTTTACCAAAAGTGGAGGAGCTCAGTCATTCATTTTTCCAGTCTTCCAGTCTTCCAGTCTTCCAGTGAATTCAGTACGTTTTTTACACTCGACGTTTACGTTCACGAAGCTAGAAGTTCATTGTAACACGTATTCATATGTAGTAGAATATGCGAGGGAAAAAATAATATAGGGTGCCCTTTCCCTCTGACTGTGGAAGTTCCCTTTAGTCTGTCTCGCCTGTCTGGGTTTGGATTCTGGATCTGGCTGGACTATGCCCCTATCAGTCATATCAATTCACACTCACACATGGATATAAACTCAGAATATGCAACCACCAGGACCAGGACCAGAAGAATCCAATTCCCACACTACATAAAATATATCTGTACCTCTCTCTCTCTCTCTCTCTCTCTGTTATCAAATAAGATTATTTTTACTTTGTGTCGTACATATTGTCTGTGAAGAACCAAAATGATCCATATCCAATTTAAGCTACAATCAAAATGAGCTATGTCATAAAAACAAAACAAAAAACATGCGTAAAATGTTAGTGGGGAGTTTTTTAAAAGGTTCAAAATGTTCAAATTACATGTGTTTGAAAAGGTGCAAAATGTTCCAATTCCATGTTTGTGGAAAGTGCAAAATGTTCTTATTCCATGTTTTTGAAAAGGTGCAAAATGTTCTGTTTACGTATTTTTTTTAAAGTGCAAAATATTCAATTTAAATCTTTTAAGACATTTTTCAATATTTCTGTAGATAGTTGATATTGTTTTTAGCTAAAAATGGATATGGGTCATTTTGGTCCTTCACCGACGTTATACTTTCTGTAGTACTATGTAGTATGTGATGCTTATAAATAAATGACAGACAAAATTCAGATTCAATTCAAAACGCTATATGTATGCCATATACTGAAGAATGTACTTTTAGAATGTTGCCGTTGCCGTAAGAGAACTCCCCTGTACTAGAGAAGTGTAGAACAGAATGGAACAGAGTACAAATATACAAAGGGATAAAAAAGCACGGGATGAAAACGAAATGAAGCTAATAATAATTTATAAGACTATTAGATATACCTACATATTATACCATATGCTTATCCAGAACTGTGTGAAGTGAACCGGACTGATACCAAGACCAAGACCGAGGTCTAGGCCGAGGCCGAAACCTATGCAATGCATTCATATGTATGTATTGTGCGTATAGTATAAAATTTTGAATTCATATTCACATTCATGCGAAGGGTTTTCTTTTCCTGATTAATGCTGGAGAGCTACGGGAAATTGAAGGAGCCGTAGCGAGTATAGTTCTGGTTCTGGTTTCTGGCCCTATGGTCTATGGTGGTGTGCTGAATGAATGGATGGAGTTTCATAGTTGATAGAATTCCAAATCCTGACCGTGCATATGATAATGCAATGATTATGATATCACCTTAACTGGAGTTATTTTTAATATGTAAACCTATATTACTAATGCATGTACAGCTACAAGTTTCAAATTTCAAATTGGAAATGTTCGAAAGGTGCAACAAGTTCTATCTGTATATTTTATGTAGTACGTTACTACGTACAAAATCCAAGCATTCTGTTTCTGTGTAGCAATAACATTTTTGAACTTGTAGCCTATCTATATTCCCATTTGACATGTTTTAAAAAGTGTAAAATTGTCTAAATTCATCTTTTTTAAAAGTGTTAATTCTTCTAAATTCATCTTTTCAAAAAGTGTTAATTCTGCTAAATTCATCTTTTCAAAAAGTGTTAATTCTGCTAAATTCATCTTTTCAAAAAGTGTTAATTCTTCTAAATTCATCTTTTCAAAAAGTGTTAATTCTTCTAGATTCATCTTTTAAAAAAGTGCTAATTCTGCTAAATTCATCTTTTAAAAAAGTTATAGTATAAGTTATGGATTGTAATTTTTTAAAAAAGAACAGATTTTCTTTAGATTTTTTATTGTACTTTTTAAAAGAATCTGCATACCTACCGCACTTCATGATAATTCAGGTCCAAAGCCACACACATGCCTTCATTTGAATGGGTGGTACAAACTCAAATATTTAATTTGAGATGGTGGAATTTGCATTTTAAAATTATTACAGTAGTCCTTCAAAACCAGACAAAATAGATGCTTACAATACATAATATTATTGTTGCATTGGAATTGTAACGTAACTTTAGTAAAAATGCATCACTAAAGCATACCATCACCCCATAAACTTAATTATGTGCGTGAAAGGTAACATTATATCTGGAAGAGGGGTAGCATTTTATTGATATGTTAAGCGTGTTTTTGTATTAAATCCCATGCTTTATTAGTTTTCGCTTCGTTTTCATTTTCACTTGTACATGTAGGGGACCCAGACCCAGGTACCTACAATACTATACAAATATTAATTACACATTTATATACTCGTTATTCCCGTAGATTGTAGATTTTATCCCTATTAATTTATTGTCACTTGTATAGGCCCTACTATGTATTTGTATGGAAGGAATTCAGAAAGCAGCCAGAGAATAGAAGGTTTGCAAAGAATTCATCATTAACTGAGCGATTGTCCCTTGCCCCATTTGCTATAGTTTGCATTTGATTTTAATTAGAAATTACTGTGAAAATGAAAATAGAAGAAAGCCAAAATCAAATCAGTTATGTATGGATGTAATATAAGACTCTACTACACACTGCAATCTAGTGAAAACGACAGTTCTACACGTTTTAATAATAAACTTGTGTACATATAGCCAAGTTCCGCTGTCCCTATATACGCTACTGCCTGTTATTAATTTTCCGTGAAATGGAAAATGGAAGAGGGAACTTCCTACATAATATTTGCTAACCTAATGAATTTTCCAAGTCTAAACAAAATCACAAAACTAATATGTACAAGCTTCCGTCCTATTACCATTAAAGCATATGGAATCAAGGAGTACTATGTACTGTGCGGAACTAAGAGACTCTCGTCTCGAGCTTATGAGTCTGTCGATGCGCCCCGTGCTTATAAATTCCAACTTCTAATTTTATCCAGTACAAGTATGTAGGTAATAAGGAATGGACACACTTTGTAAGTAGGTAGGAGAGGGAAATACACAATAACACAATATACACAATGTTGATATTAATTATGTTTGGAAATTAAATGGAGTGTCCATTAAAAGGCTTCTTTGTGCCTTCGAGGCTCAACTCCGCAGCTTCCGCTCCCTCCAATATAATTACTAGTCCTACGTAATATACCTCCCACCTTACTTTCTTTTCCGTAGAAAACTATAATATGTATACTCCTTACTACCGCATATCTTCAAGTAAAGGACCCACCTCGTTCTATTTGACTTTTGACTCAGGCACTTTACTCCTGGGTTCAATTAGAGACCAGTGTTATATTGAAAATTGATCCTTTCATGCCGATGTCACATATCGTCTGTGAAGACAAAAATGACCCATATCCAATTTAAGCTACAATCAAAATGAGCTATGTCATAAAAACAAAATGATAATTAGGAGTTTTTGAAAAGCGTAAAATGTTATATTTTCATGTTTTTCAACAATGTAAAATTTCCTATTTAAATGATTCTGAAAAGGTGCACAATGTTCTAATTCCATGTTTTTTAAAAGGTGCAAAACGTTCTAATTCCATGTTTTTGAAAAGGTGCAAAACGTTCTAATTCCATGTTTTTGAAAATGTGCAAAATTTTGTATTAACATATTTTTTAAAAGTGGAAAATGTTCTATTTAAATGCTCTCAAGAAATATTTGAATATTTTTGTAGACAGTTGATATTGTTTTTAGCTAAAAGTGGATATGGGTCATTTTGGTTCTTTACAGACGATATATGCTTTGCCTAATGCTAAATAGCATGCTGAACCCCCGTGTTATATTGGAGACTATATTTCAGGTTCTCATTTACACTGTGGTGCTGGACACTCTAATAGAATGTAACTATATTATATAGACAACGACAAGTCTAGGCCATGGCCATCCAATGGATAAATTTCTAATGTAGGTAATATAATTATAATTCACTACAAAACACTATCAACTGTTTTCACATCCAATTTCAATACATCCAGGACCAGGACGTACAGTATGACGTGGAGGCAAAAATAATGGATTCTAAAATAGGAACTTCCGATGTTGATATTTGAGAAACTTCGACAAAAGCATGATAGGTAATAATCAGATGTAGAAATAATTTCAATTTTAGCGAGAGTTTCAATCTTCCCGTATGTAATAGCAGTTTTTACTTATCTTTGAAAGCACATTACTCACTATAATATATTATTTCCTTAGCTAAAATTCTAAAAGGGGCTCTTCCTCATGTAAGATTCATGTGCAGATAATTTATAATGTACTTATAATAGGTAATTCGCTTGAGTATACTATTGTTTAAAAAGCAGTGGCAATTTAAACTTTTGATTTTATTTTTTAGTTCACTTTTCCTCTAACTTTTTCATCTACGTGTGTGTGTGACTATTTATCATTTTTAAAAGAAATATTTGTTTGAGCTAACTTAACATAGTGTAACTGAAATTATGTCTTGACCAGACTTGGCTCTGATTTTCGTTCCTAAAATCCTGTTTGGTGACATTCTGGAAGAAATTTTGGAATTTATTGGCAGTTGGTCATTCTATTCCAAAATATGTAGGTACCTAAATGTCTTGTAGACTATTGCATCGGTTTCGGCTCACAGTTTATAAACACCTGCATACGAAGTGCACACACAAAAACACAGAAAGTATCTCGACATCTACTACCACCACCACAGCTACAGCCTAAGTACAGTTCGCACCCCACGTTAAAAGGCTCGTAATGGTGTCAATATTTTCTTTATGACCATATATATGTAGGTTTATTGATAAGCGTGTGAATACTATTAGTGTGGCTTAAAAGAAGGAGACGGGGACAGACGAGCGACAGACAAAAGTCTTGGCGCGTGTGTTTTCTCATACTTTCCTTTTCACTTCCCCTCGTTTATTTTTCAGATTTTAGTGCATTGCACTACGGGTTAAAGCTGTAGTAGTAGCTTCTAAATTCTGAACTGGCAGTGCAATTGGCACTGGAAACTGGTGTTTTCTGTCCATACGCCCAGTCCAAGAGTATTTATGTACATTTATGGAATTTATGAAAGAACTACCGTATTTCTTCCAATAACTCCCCCCAGGAGTTTTTTCAAACTTAGGCCCAGGAGTTCATCAAAAACATTAAAAAGCAATAGAAACCCCGGGAGTTATTAGAGACCCGGGTGTTACGCCAAACTTCCGCCACAGGTCCGGGAGTTATAGGAGAGCCGGGACTTATTAGAGACCCGGGAGGTAATGGAAGAAATACGGTACATATTATATTATAGGATGTGGTCCGCATATTATTATAGTTTCTGTTTTGGGTCCAAGTGGAGTGCTTACTTAAGTAGGAACAAACGCCAAAAACGCACTTACTTTTATTTGTAGGTCTGTCTTACACAAAATGTGTTCCGTATTGAGTATTGGGTTCCTGTTCCTATACACATCCCTATTCTTACTTTTATTTTTGGTCTGGAGCTCTTGTTCGTGAAGGTTCCCATGTAATGTGGATGTATGGGTGCACATGATATGTGTTCAGCTTGAGGCTGGAGGCTTTCCTACTTGGATTGTATTTTGACAAGACCAGGACAGAAGAGTTTTGGGGCTTGTGTAACCAGTCAGAGTGTAAGAAGACGGCCGGCGGATAGCAATCGCAATGGCCAAATGGTGTTGGCATGGCATGGTATGGTAGTGGTCTGGTCTGGTCTGGTCTCTGGTATGAAATCGAACGGAGAATAAGGAATGGCAGGACCGAAATAAATTGAGGACAGCTGCTCAAGATTAATGGTCAGGTATGTACGGCTGTAAAATGAATGAGAGTGAAAAATACGAGAAACTACTCAAATACTGAAACTAGAATTAGAAGATGAAAAAAAAGGAAAGGATACAAATTGTACGTATATGTAGTACCTACCATATATAGTGTGGGTATATAAAGGCATGATAATAGTAGCTCCTATCTATCGCTATCGCGTTTCCACAAGACAAGACGCACACACACCCTGCACTGGGAGTTGGGATTGGGAGCCTGCCTTATTATTCTTTGAGTCTTATTGTTCAAGAATGGTGGGTGTGTGTCCTATATATCCCATTGTTGACGAAAAATAAAACGATTCCCTTGTGTTTTTGTCTCATGTGCTCTGGATTGTAGGTTCTTCCAACGCAAAGCAATGCAATGCATTGTGTGTAGAGAATGAATTGTATCTGAAGAAAAAAGAAAAATTGATTGGAAAGAAGCTTTTAGAAGATTCCTTTAGAAATATGTGGGCATGTTTGTTTAGATACTTATGTTACATTATATCCGTATACATAGGAATTTTAGCTTTTACTATATATATATAGACATTGGTTGAGATTCCATAGTTAATTAAATCATGGACATGAACCGAATACGATACGATTTCATTTTTTCGACGAAACACTAAAACTTCACAGATCCAGTTTGCTTTACAGCTTTAGATATACATACATACAGGAGGGGCACATAGTATCCCAATGAATTGGTATTTTTTGTTGTTGCAAAGAGCTAAAGTCTTGACCATCGCCAAATTCTTTAGTTAATAACAATTCTTATTGTAGCTTTATTACAATAGAATTGTAACAATGAGTGTTTTGTTTTAAACACCCTTATGTTACGGTTACGATTACGATTAACCCCTATAGTTTTTTTTAGTTTTTAGAGGTAAAGATTTTGTAGTGGATTCGATGAAATGAGATGCTATAATGTGAGTCATATATTTTGGAGTAAAAGATGCCAGGGCCGGATAATGCGGCCAGCGCAGGCCATTTTCAAAAAACATGTAAATGGAACATTTTGCACTTTTTGAAAATATGTAAAAAGAATATCTTGACTTTTGAAAAACATGCAGATAAATGTTTTTGTATATTTCAAAAGCATGCAAATAAAACATTTAACACTTTTCTCAAAACATGTAAATAGAACATTTTGCACTTTTCTAAAACATTGTAAATACAGCAATTTGCTTTACTAAAGAAAACCATCAACAAAATAAAAATGGTGGTTTTTGTATGAAAAGAAATTTTTATGCCTAAAAGCAATTCCTTCGTCTGGCCCTGAAAGATGCTAATACATGACTCACATGGGTGCAGTGTTACAAATTAATATTGTTTATGTATTAAATCTCACTGCAAATGAATGTTCAGTATGCACTCTTCCTTTCCAAAAAATCTGGTAATACGCTGCTGCTGCGAGTACCGCTTGACTTTAAATTCGAATTTTCCTTAATTTGAAATGGATATTTCATATTTTATAAAACAAAATTATCCATGCCACATACTGAACTGACAATAAGGATACATGCTATAATGGGTACATACCTACTCTTACTTCTTATCCTCGGAATTGAGAAATCCCAACGGGTTTAAAGAATATATTATGTGTATGTAAAAAATTAGATTGCTCCTTCGTAGTTTGCAGTTTGGGATTTTTTAGAGTTTGGTGAATTACGTGGAATAGAATTACGCTGTGGCTAAGGCGGTTTGAAATTGCTAAAAAAAAATAGCGAATGGTTTGATTTATTATTACAGTCTACATACACATACACAGAGACAGACAAAGAATCGGAGAGTTTAAACTTATATCCATGTAAGGAAGTACTATTACAGTGCGCAGTGTGTAGAAATAGGGCACAAGTAGGGTGCATACATAATAACCTTATCACATATGATGTCATGTCGTGCAATTTAATGTGTAATAAATTGCTATGTGGTCGGTCTCCTCGTCGAAAAATGCTTTATGTCATTGCCCATTCCATCGCCATCGCCTTATATTCGCATCGCCTGAGAGACATTTTCCATGCTTTAACCCTTATCATTCTCACAAGCTAAATGTGGACGAGCGATCATATAGAATGACTGAAAGGAAGTGGCCGGAAGTCTTAATACGCAAATCGTAGTAGCAAAAAAATGTTGAATGCTCGGGCTTGACTGACTCATTTTATTTATGATAGTACTGACAGCTAGCTTTTGCCTTTGCCTCAGTCCCAGTCCCAATCCTCAGTCGACGAGGAAGAAAAAAAACCAATTTCAAACTAAAGTATCAAAAGATGATGTTGAATTGAAAATAGATGTTGAAACTATATAAGCATTATAAAGCGGAGCATGAGGGTTATTATGGAGCAGTTAATGGGAATACTTACGTCAACATTTATTTTTTTAGTGACAAGAAATCTTCCTCCAAAAATATTTTAATCGTGTTATTTAGCATCAATTTTTAAAGTGGTTCAATGAATTTGTAAATTGCAATTTAATCGATGTTCATAATATGATTAATGGTGAAAAATTGAGGGGAATTATAATAAAGCATGATTTCAAGTTTCATCTTTCATACATTCAGATTTTATTTTATTATAATATAATTTATTCAACAGACATATTAAATAAAATGGAATGATGCATGAAAAAAAATTGGCGATAAACTTTAAATTATTATTATTATTATAGAACCTTAAAGATAAGTATTGGTCTGGATTTCTACAATATATGATTGCGTCATTGCGTAGATTGTAAAGCAAATAAAGCAATATAATTATTGTTTTATTAACTACCTTCTATTAATTATTATCATTAAATTAAAATATTTTGTTTTGAGGAGATCATACACGGATAAGTAATTATTATTAAATTATTATAGGCGCCAAGTTAATGCTAAATTACTATAATAATAATGCCGTTTCAATGACTTTATAGTGTAGATGATAAATATAGTGATTTTCTTGTTTAGATTTTGATTTTATCATTCATACTAATTTTTTTAAAATTTGTATACTACTTACTTCTTACAGATATACTTCTTTGATTTGTAATTTAGATTAAACATAAGAGGAAACTTATTTGGATTAGTTAAGTATGTTATTATTTTGTTTTGAAAATTGTGAATTGTAGTTTTGTAATGAATTCTTTTATTTCTTTTTTCTTTTAGGATTTTATGCATGCCATCTGCTGCAATAGCAAAGCAGAGACTACATCCTTTAATTGTTTTGGCGCTTCGCTTTAAATGTTTAAACTCAGGAATGGAAACACCTTAAACTTTAACTAGTAGCCATTAACTCCAAGAAACTTGTCAAAGTGTAGAATAATATTAATTTTTTTTTCTGTGTGTTTGTTAACAGTGAGTTTCTCGAAATTAACGTTAGTATAATTCACCTAGAGAAAGTATATTCAGTAAAAATTCCAGTTTCGAAATGCCGCACCGGGAAGATTTCCAGAAGCAAATTCAACAAGATTGGGCTAATCGGGAGTATATTGAAGTTATTACAGGGTCCATTAAAAGAATTGCTGATTTCCTCAATTCATTTGGTAAGAGTTTTAGCACTATCTACATCTATGTAGTTGTTTTATTTTTATTGCTATTTTGACTTGGTTGCAGTATATTCGCTTAAAACTCCGATTTTAATTTTGTAATCTCGAATCAATTTTCAAGCTCATTGTATTATTATGAATTATTATTATACATAATGTAATTTATTTCAAAATTACAAAGGATAAAAGTTTGTTTAATGATGATCCAAGCGATTACGTAATCACTGGTTCTATCAGTTTTAATGGGTGGATGGGTGGAGGTTTTTGTATCCTGCAAAATTAGATGGATTATTTCGGATTAAAGCCGTCTCCTGTCTTCTGTCAGTTCAGTCATGTTTGAATTGAAAATTATTTATTTCTTGATTTTTACAGACTTAAGTTGTAGATCAAGATTAGCCCATTTAAACGAACGTTTAACTGGGTTGGAGAGAAAAATCGAATATTTGGAGGCATGGGTAAATTAACGAAAATATTATTTCTTTACAGTTTATTATATACATGGGCAATGCATGTATGCCAATCAAAAAACTTAAACTAATACTTTTTTATGTAGAACTAAAAACTGTGAACGCCATATGTATGTAGAGATATTAATTTTAAATCTTTATTTCAGATAAGCAAAGGAGAAGCATTAGCTTGAACTCAATTAAAATTGAAGGATGCGGATGAATCGAGACTTAAAGTATAATATTCTACAATCGTATCCCTACGCAAAAGATTGCTAATTTCCGATATGTTTATGAAATTCACTTCACTAGTGCGTTCAATATAATTTATGAAATGTTGGATTTACGAGCGATGTTATAAACTAGCACACTGGCTATGCTTCAACTCTTGTACCCACCCAAATAGTCTCAAAATTTATAAAACTACACAACATATTTTTACGTACCGATTTATATCTCTTACACCGGACTTAAAATATCTTCTTTATACACACAATACGAATAACTGTATTGAAATTAAGTATTATTCACTCATAGTTATCTAGTGTGTACTGTATGTTACAAAAACAATAATAATATTACGAGTATCGCTTTTTATAAAATGTTTGTTCGACTGTTTTTAAATAAACCAAAAATGCCGATTTAATTTGATTTCAATTGATTGCTTGAAAATGTCGGTACAAATATAGTGCTTGCTTCTGACCAAAAAAGGACATTAGATGGATTGAAAATCCTAGAGTACAATCATATTGTATTAAGCATGCAGACAGTCATCGTAAACTTATTTTGTGCTATAAGGTAATAGAGCTACTCAGGTCAGAATCAATAATAAAAATACGAACATAATTTGTCGATTTACATTTAAAAACGGTACATACAAATAAATACTTAAATACGCAAAAATACTGACTGGGTGAGATTCATAGAAATTTTATTCAGTAGGAGTAATTTATTATGAACACACGTCACTGATTGTGAAAAGCACGTAATGATGTTAGTCTCTAATTGTACACTTTCTTTCTGTGTACCCTATCCTGATTGGATGTACAGAACAGATAACCTAATTTTATGTCTCAACTCTCAAGTGCTAATTTCCTTTGAGAATGCAATAGTTAACCATTACTCATTAAAGTAAAATTTGAAGGTGTGCAATAATGCAAGTATTATGCGCCTAGAGGCCAAATTTCGAATATTTCAATTGATGACTGTTTAAATTGGAATATGATTTCTTGGAGGACCGCCGCGACCATCGTCAGGTGTAGGTCTAGGTGTTGGATCAAACGGACGCCCAGTTCGATTGCGTCTACAAAGTTGTAAATTTTAGTAAATTAGTGTACAGGCATACAAGGTTAGTTTCAAATGCGACACACAATGTTATAAGCCAAAGTACAAAATTGGGGTACGGTTGGCAGTCGTCCCCTCGGATCTCGTACCCTCTTCATTCGTACCCTAGCGGTCGTACCCTATGTATTCGTACCCTAGCAATTCGTACCCTAATAAAAGTGAATGATTTTTGCATATTAAATTCACATACAAGTTTTATTGACACTGAAATCGAAAAAAGTATTAGACCTAATTCAAATAATAGATTCTGATAAGGTTAGTATTTCTGGGTGAGGGCATTATGAATACCGTCTGCTGAAGTGTGTTTCTGCTTCTCGTTGCAATTTCTGAAGGATCTACGGACGGTGCTGCTTTCCTTGTATCCAACAGTCACATCCTTTCTTGGACCTGGTCGACCTAGAAAAAGCCAGCAGGCCAGCAGTCTCTCGCAACTAAACCGACAGCAGCCTCTGCTCTGGTGTGCGTATAGATCCGTCAGAAATTGCAACAAAAATCATCAACTCAATTCAGCAGACGCTATTCATTATTCCCTTACCTAGAATTGCTTATCTAATCAGAATCATTAATTGCATTATGTCAAATATTTTGAATGTGCATTTAATATGTAGACTTAACGAATTCATTCATTTTCATTAGGGTACGAATTGTTAGGGTACAAATGTGGCCAGGGTACGAATACATAGGGTACGACCGCTAGGGTACGAATACATAGGGTACGACCGCTAGGGTACGAATGAAGAGGGCAAGAGGGTACGAGATCCGAGGGGACGACTGCCAACCGAACCCAAAATTGGTTTTTAGACGCTGAGCTCATTAATCATCTATTAATTTTTTTGTCCGTCCGCCTGACTGTCTGTCTGTAATTCGTACGCTACAGATCACATTTGTGGTACACTGACATTTTCCTCCCGGACATTTTCCAACGGTGAGTAATACATATATTATTATGACAATACAATACGTATAATTATTGGCAAAAAAGAATTGCTTTTTAAATTACATGGTCCAACGAACACACTATACTACAAAGTGGAGAATGAACTTACGCGACTGTATTAGAAAACAATCTTCCAAGCACTACGTAAAAGGCCAGCTGTATAAATTGTAAAAATTTACAGTTAAAAATCAAGTTTAATTTTGTTTAGTAAATTCTTTCAACGCAAAATTAAAAGAAAGGATACTCGAACATTTATTTTTAATTACATGGCCAAAGAAAGCCAGAAACAATCCGGGATTGATGATCCAAATAGTTTCTGTAGTAAGTACCCTGAGTTGAGCATCCAAGCATCCTTTCTTGTGCACGGAAGATAAATCGCACTAAAGTTGTGTAAACGAAACTCATAATAATTATGTCATTGGTGTAGAAAAGTAGAAACTTTGTCATTTAAAGAAACGCTAGTCGTGTAGTGTCCACGGGTATACTTGTCACACTTTGCCAAAAGAACTTATGTTTTTTAAAATGCATTGGTTACATAATAAAAGGGTAGAGAAAGGCGACCTCTGGTCACAGTTCCTCGCTAGACCAGTTGCAGTTGCCAGTTTCCAGTAACCCCCTACTAGCCTATGCCTATATAATAAAGGTAGCACTACCTTTTAGAATTAATAAAAATATATTTAAATTATTAACAAACCAAATTATCGGCTGAGGAATCACTACAGCATGACTGAGGGACATACTTCCCAAAACTCGCAGCACTTGATACTCCAAAGTTATACATGTCAGTCATATTCCTTGGAATCCAGTCACGATATTCGTGGATACCACAACATTTAAACTGAAAAGAAGGTATTTAGTGTTTGTTAGCCATATTGTTTTTAAAATTTAAATTTTTTTAAATTATTGAAAAAACAATAAAGTTGTATATGTGTACCACGTGCTGAGTATGGTCCCAGATTTTATTAGGATATAGAATATGCTTTGTTCGTAAATGAAAACCTTTTCTACGGTTATACTGAGCACTCTCCAAGGTGGTTTCCATGAAGTTTTGCAATTGCATTCCAAAGTCTTCATCTGGGTAGTACTTAGCATGAGCGTAAACATGCCAGCATAGAATACCCGCACCAAATACTAGCAGGCATCTCACAGAATTGAGATACTACGGGAAAGCCAAAATATAAAATTGATCATCTAACGATAAGTAAAACCTTAATTTGGAAATTAGCTAGTGGACTTTTACGAAGATTGGATTGAAATATGTCTAAAGTATTTTATAATACTGCCCACGGCTATTTATGACAAGTTCAAGGTTCTCAAATAATTTTAACTCTGTAGGATATTTTCCCTACCGCACCGGAGGCACAATTGACCCCCCAGTAGCACATAGAAGCAATCGGACATTTTGCTCATGTTCTTTCAGATACTGAAACTAAAATGCCCATATTCGTCATTTCAGTTTGGTATTCTGTCTGAATTATTTTATTATGTTATTGTTTATTATGTAATAAATTGGCTTTTATGGATTTATCCTTTTTTTTCAAATAACTCTTCATAATTTAGATAGCTTGTAGAAACAGAAACTAATCATCTTGAATTAGTAGTACTACCAGTAAGTAAGTCAGTAAGTAAGCCAGTTTTAGGATTTCCAGGGACAGGGACAAGTAAGTTTAGGTTAGTTAAAATATTATTCTACAATATTTTTCATTATAAAATTACCGTCAAGAATCCGTAGTCATACTCTGGTTTATTGGTGTAATGAACAGCCCACCCGGATAAAATCATGGTAAGGTAAACTACTAGCATTGCAGAGACTGGATAATAATCTTGATCCGTAAGAAACATTTGTTGGAAACGTTGTGATATAAAAAATTCTCTTCCAATCATATGATAGGGATGAAGTAATGAGTTCCAGAGAAAAAATAGACAAGTAATCTAGTTTTCATTTACAAAAAAAAATTGTTAACGATTTTTTAAAGCTAAATCCGTTAACTTTGGTTACACAATTATTACTAATCAATAACCTCAAAAAATGAATCTTGAAGACAATATATTTTTTAAGCGGTCATATGCATACATTTCAAATCAGGTAGTTTTATATAGTATCTTATAATCTTATTAATGTTCAGATCGCTTTGTTTCTATTTCTAGTATTATATTAGCAGAAATGTTTTACCGTAATGAGCATACTCATGTAAAATGCAGCTCTTTTGTAGCAGCCAACGCATTGCGCAGACGCCCTCTCAACAGATGGAACAAAGAAATTTCGGGCACCAATCATTCCAATGTGCTCAAAAAATGTGAAAGAGTCATTATTTTCGTTAATTTGACCTAATCTGTGACCTTGGGCAGGTTGCTGGGGCTGCTGCTCCGCCCCTTGAACCTGCATAATATGACCGCCATTTTCCAGTACGTTAGAAGCTCTAAATGGACGTTGACTCTGCTGGGTTTGATTTTGAAGATGTATCGGAGTAACTGTTGTCCGACCTGTACGTGGCAAAGTGCTAAAATCGGAACTAGAATTATCTACAACAGGCAATTGCAATAATTCATTCGAGTTTGGATTTCCATTTGAATGACGACTAAAGCTACTCATGTTATTATTACTACCGTTACTGTTGGTGGATTGGCGATTAAAGTTAGGGCTTCTTAAACGATAAGGGCGATCTTGGAGATTATTTATGGATAAATTTTGATGTTGAATGTGATCGCGTCTACGACGGCGACTTCGGCTAATCGCAATCTGCTGCTCATTTCGTTTCGTTCGGGGTGTCCTTGTCCTTACTAGAGCTCCTCTATTACCATTATTGACATTAACTTGTGTGGAGTGTAATTGACGTGACGACTCGGACTCGGAATCGCTGGTACTTGAATCAGCCTGAATGTGAGGGTCGTATGTTTGAAATTCATCATCAAAATCAATGTCCTCGATCTGAATGTTTAAAGAGGATTCGTTCTCATTTTGTTCCCTTGGTGGGGGTAGCGCGAGTATGGCGGATGCAGGTGAGCTGGATCGAGGTTGGACGTGGGCGTGAGTATTATATGTGAGTCCATGACTACTGCTGGTCATTAATTCATTGCTTGCCGCCTGATACTGATGTGAGTTACCATGCGGTTGAGATTGTGACATTTGACTGGTTTATTATACCTTAATAGTAATAACAATAACCGCTAACGCTAAAGTTAATTTATTAAGTTTACTTAATAAATTCACACAAGGGAAGGTTCACTGTCGTTGTGCCGCAGTCAAGTCAAGTCACGGGTTTTGAAATTGGTATTATCCTTGAGTCAAGTCAAGTCATTTCCCCATGGGACTTATTGTCCAAATTTTTGTTTAACTGGGCACTGACAATGAGAGGGTTTTCCCATCCTCGAGCGTTCGCGTGTGCAAAACATTCAAATACATTGCACATATTGTTAGCTAAAATGAATCATAGTAATCGTAATCTTACTGTATAGTACATGTTTACGGATGACTTCAAATTCAAATAATCGTAGGAATATATAAATATAATAAAATTACAACAAAGAGGCAAAAAACTTTTTTAAGTCACTGTTGCACAATAATAAAATTGCAATTTGCAATTTTGCAATCGCCTTACAGCTCACAAGGCAAGGAAGGGTCAACACATTGTCAAGTGCCCCGATTTTCAACTTAAGATCGTGTGAGTTAGTTTTAGACCTATGCTATGTTAGTAAGCAAACGAACCACTAATAATTTTTGTAGCCGGTCACGTGTATCGAGATCATATTCCATCTACATTCTACATTCGCTGGAGCTGTGACTGTCGCTGTTACTGCGCTTCCATTTGGTTTTAAAATACCGGTGTTGGCGAAGTTGTGTGAATTCACATTCACCAAATTCAAATAAGTTTGTTACAAAGAGAATCTAAAAAATCAAAAACATATTAATAGGGCTATGGTATGATGTTGTTTCTAAGGAATTTCATTTCTACCTGCTGTAACCTGTAACTGTAGTTGGTATTTCATTTTATTAGTTATCAATTTATTCATTACCTACATTCTACATAATTTACCGGATTTTTTTACCTACATTCTACATAATTTACCGGATTTTTGAAAATTCTGCAATACTGGACCAATTTCATCGAGCCATATATCATTGGAAAGCTAATCGCCAGTAGAATTCAAATTTAGGAACGGGCCTCCATTATAACAAAACGTTTTCAAAATAACGGTCATTTAATTTGAAAATGCCGCCAAAAATGTGTTGCATGGGTCACAATCAAAAAACGAAAAAAAAGGTCCCTGCTTATTTTTGAAGAGCTTTCCAATGATATATCACTCGACACAATCCGTTAAAATTTTTTAATTTGCAATTATGTTATTTCGAAACCATTTAAAAACTAATAACAATCGTGCGTGCACACTAAGTTATTTACATTTGCCAAATTGTTACCGTTCGAATAATATAACAAGTTAGTTTATTTTCATTGACTAACCGGTCGAAATATTCATTTAATACAATATTTAATGTTTTAGCGGGAAATTCAAAAATTGGAATTTTGAATTTTTGGTTGCATTACAGAAATTAATTATGAATAACAACCAACAACACATTGTGCGGCCTTATTGCTTCCCTTAATTTAAAACCTGTAAATTGAATCCAAAATTGGGCGGCAAATTCAAAATGCCTAATTTTGCTGTTAAGGCCGCCATGCCCGCCATGAAACAAGGGCGCGAGCCCTTGTTTCTTATAGTTATATTATAGGATCATACATGTATAGGAGTATTATATGCAATGTTTTAGTAATTTTTTATTATTTATTGGTACTATGAATTAAAAGATTTAACAGAAATTATCCACCCCGTAGGTATCATGATTTATGCTGAGGCTGAGGCCATATACCATGATATGCCTTAGATATAGCTTAACTAGAGACATGTATAATAGATAATTTTAGAGAAATTGGACTTTGGAATTGAAGTGCAGTCAAGAGAATATAATAAACTAATTCATGCCACTTTATTCGCAAAATGGAATATCTATAATTATAATCTAGAGAACACTAGTCACGAAGTGCATTTTTTAAATTACGGAATAACTAGAAGTTTTTAAATGTAGTAGGGTTTGCCCTAATGGTGATCGGTTCCTTCATGGCGATCAGTTGCCGTTGTTCAAGTGTTACTGCCTTTAAAAATATGTGTTGCTGATATTGATATAGCTTATAATCTCGACAGCCTATTCCCAATAGCACGTTATTCCCTACTGATCACCATGACCATGAGAAAACCGCTCACCATAAAGGGCAAACTGTACTAGATGTTTTGATATAAAAAAATAAGCAGTACTTTTCATTTCAATTTTAATGGAGCCCGCGCCCGGCCCCTAACAGAGCCCGTCCCTGATTTTCTTATCCACTTTGAAGCATCTGTCCCGCCAGGTACCTGTGGACCCATTCGGAGCTCTAAGTTCAGCGTCCTGAGAGGCCCCTTCAGATAATTAGATGTAACATCGCAACCTCCACTTTTAAGATTCCGATTTTGATCTGCTATTTTTAAGGGGGAGTCAGAAGAACTTTGCGCCCTAAGATAAGCCGGTAGAGACGTGGGACATGTTAAGTTATATTTTTTCTCTCATACTGTATGCAATATCTAGGAAACCTCTAAGGGGTATTTTTTGTTCCTGTTACGAGTTACAATTACTTAAAGATCGAAATTTTTAGCGTTGTGTCTAATGGGATTTTGAAAAGTGGTAACTTTGAGCACTAAAATAAAATACTTACAAGGCATAAACCGAACAAAACTCTCCGAGGTTCCCTAGATAAATGGTTAAGGTAGGTGTTGTGGACAAAAGTGTTTCAAAATTTTAACAACTTGGCTACGAAATAGCTCGAAACGCACCAAGAGGAAGTGACAAAACCTGTGTGAACCCAGCAACAGTGGGGAATCGAGTACGGGGAGCAGGAAGCCATGAAACAAGAGTGAGCGGCGTCGAGCGCATTTACTTGATGGTGAACGAGTAACAAAAATTTTGTATTATTGTTATGTACTGTTGCTATAATAGGCCACATAACCATTTTGGAAATAAGAAACTAACCAGGCGGCGTCGAAATATGTTTATAGCTAATACAATCTCACATTTAATGTAAACAGCAGTTTGGGGCACTTTGGGGTTGATTGTGTATTGTGTTGATGCTAAATATTGGAACTATCATTTTCCCCTCCAAGGTTTGTCTTTTGACAGCAAATATCTACTTTTCTATGTTTAAATTTATTGAGGAACCAACTAAGTTCAACGCCGATTACGAAATATTACTAATATTTGGCGTACTTCGAATGAGTTCAATATCTTTGCAGCGCACGCCGTTTTTATCACTGCCTCATGGAAAACAGTGGACATAAAATTTCGTGCATATTCCCAGAAAATTTGGTATCAATTGCGTTCAATATGATTGATTTTATTAAAAGTTTGAACAATTTTTTATTAACTGACGAAGAGTTTTTTTCATATTTCAGTCTACAAGCTCCATTATTTGGGCGTAGAAGTTGGACTGTCGAGACCATCCCATTCACCACAATGCAATGGTAAAAGATGCCACGGCGAGAGCTCTATATTATTAGCTAATATTATCTCAACAAATATATTATAACTATAACCACAATAATTAAATATTACTATTACTGATTCAAAGTACTCATAACCTTTCCTAGCTGGACATGACAGTTTTACAACGTGTTTAAGAAATTTTATTTCCCAAACCTACTGGGTCTGGCTAAACTTAAAATTATCTCAGTATCAAGTTTGCATGAAATCAAAAAACATTATTTCTTCAAAAATGTTTTAAAACTCCTCATTTCCCCCTTATAGAGATTATGAATTATGAATAGTATGCAATCAGAATTTTAAAATTTTATGTATACATAGTTGGTAAAATACGATTCTAATTTTAGCGCTTGCAATTTAGATAACAAAAGATGCTAAATGCAATTTTAAATTATCATCTGTAATTGGTGTCCTATTTACTTTGGTACTATCTACACCTATACCTAATTATACCTACTACCTACGACCTACCTTTTTGTTTTCCTGACTGTCTGATAAAACAAGAAAAGCCAAGGAAGAACAGACGGTACGAAATGCGAAATGAAACACAAAGTACACAGTCACATTCAGTTCAGTGGTACATCAAAGCAGACAGTCCGTGCGTTTCACTCGGTGTGTACGGTATATTAAACAGTTTTCTGACACTGACCTGCTCCATCTAATCTAAGTAATTCATCTTTTATCCTTCCGTCTTCCGTGTTTTGGTAAGTAAATAGTGTAAATACTTCATTCCTGTCTCCAAGTTTGACAAAGTGTGCTTCATTTTCTTCCATATTTTAGCCAAAAGTTCATAAAATTATTCAAAATACGGAAATCTTTCTTCTCCTCGACCCTATTCTTCTCACCACACCACAAAACTATCTAGTCCACGAAGCCTCATGTAAGTTAAAACCCTCCTTCAAAACAGATAAATAAAGACTGCATAAAAGTAACCTCCAGGGGGTTATAGTTATAAGGAAGAAAAGGACAGTAATAAATTCACTGCATAATTACTTAATTAACTTCATTATTTGGCTCGTAGACGTAGACAAGGAAGAATTCAATTTCGATTGATTTCTGAAATTCTTAAAGACTAAGTAAGGGGTCGTAAGATCTGAATTTTCTCAAGTGTGAATGCAGACATGTTAATCATAATATGTACCAATTAAGACAAGTAAGAATTCAATTTTAATTTGGAATTCGATTTTGATTTGAGTGCAATTGTTTCAAAGCAATTCACGACTGGGCCTAAGTCAAGTCAAGTCAAGTCACTGAGCTTCGAATGAGTGGCTAGTCAAGTCTAGTCAAGTCATTTCCCTTAATGACTTGCGCTAGTCAAGTCAAGTCAAGTCATTTCCCAAGTCAAGCCAAGCTAGTCACATAGTCCAAAAAATTTAATTTTAGCGCCTTGTCAGCAAGGAAATCCTGACTTGACTTTGTGTACAAAGAAGCCTGATATGTTCGGCAAAGTCAAGTCACGAGATTTAAAATTAGCTCATAGTCAAGTCAAGTCAAGTCATTTCCTAAACCACTTCCGATAGTCAAGTCAAGTCAAGTCACTTGCCCAAACGACCTAGCCTAGTCAAGTCAAGTCAAGTCAAACCTCAAAAAATAGCCCCAAGTCAAGTCAAGTCACTAGTCATCTAGTCAAGTCTGACTTGACTTGAACACCCTTGAATTGTTTTGGTATTTATATCCGATTTCATTTTGAAAACTAGCGCCATGTGTGGGGTCCAGTGGGGTACAAAATTCAATTTTTGAGGGATTTATAGAATTCATAGTTGACATTGTTTCCATTGTTTAGGTCATTCACCCTTATTGATTTTTAAGTTGTAAGTTGTCCGTACTAAGTATAGTTATTGTGCGTTTTACTTATTTTAAGGATTTTGCTGATTAACCTTGATATAAATTTTACGCAAACAAATACGAAAAATGTATATTCGGGATATTTTTAAAAATCATGTGAATCAAGTGAAAGGGAAAATGAAATTACTGTACTACTTGGAATAATTGGAATTAAAAAGTATTCATTTTTTCTGAAAAATATAGAAGCGCCATAATTTTGATGCCCCTTTAAAATAATGTATTTGTGGAGAAACTAAAAAAACATGTTTACTTAATGGGCTACAGTAAAAGCAAAAAAACATATTTGCTTAACTACCACGTTTTAAAATTATTTTCATTAAATTAAAATATTTTATTTTGTCTATGCTAATTTGTCTTAAATTCTTCTACAGATATTTGATTTGTAATTTAGATAAGCAAAGGTTAACTGTACGTGAAGTAGCTATTAAAAATTGTGAATTCTAGTTTTGTAGTAATTTTCTAGCGAATCGATTTTACGCCATGCATCTACTAAATTTACAAGCAATGGAAAAACGTCCCTTTATTTTCGTTGCTCATTGATCTGGCTCTAAATGTTTTACCTCAAAATTCTAAACACTTAAACTTAGCTGTTAACTAATTATATATACCTTGTGTTTGTTTTATGTTTGGAGCAGTTGACCCAGGGAGTTGATTCATCTGGAATCTGGAGCAAAGTATACCACTAATTTAGACTTTTAGACAAAGATTAAAGTCACAACATGCCTCACCGAGAAGATTTCCAGATGCAAATTCAACAAGATTGGGCCAATCGGGAGTATATTGAAGTTATTACAGGGTCCATTAAAAGAATTGCTGATTTCCTCAATTCATTTGGTAGGTACTTCCACTAAACAGTAACCATCTACATTGTAGTTATTTTTATTACTATTTTTACTCTGTTTCAGTATATTATCAGCTTAAAAATCCAATATGAATGTTGTAATCTGGAGTCACTTTTCAAGTTCATTGTATTATTATTGTGAATTATTATTATATTATGATATTTATTTAAATTTATTCCAAACAATGAAAGTTTGTGTAACGAAGACCGAAGCGATTATAATATAATCACGGGTCATCAGTTTTAATGGATGGGTTTCTTGCATTAAGTTCGGAAAGTCTGGTCTCCTGTCACGTTTGAAATGATAATAATAATATTATATACTATTTATTTCTTGCTTTTCACAGATTTAAGTTGTAGATCAAGATTAGCCCATTTAAACGAACGCTTAACTGGGTTGGAGAGAAAAATCGAATACTTGGAGGCATGGGTAAATTAACAAACATATTATTTAGAATTTATTTACTATTTACTATTTATAATAAAGGTAGTGTATAAGAATGCCATACTACAAAAATGAAACTGCAATAATTTTTTAAGTGAAACTGAAAATGAAGAAAACTGTGGGCGAGACGTGATTAACATGTCGTATGTAAATAGGATATGAATATTAATTTTATTAATCTTTATTTCAGATCAGCAAAGGAGAAGCATTAGCGTGAGCTCAATTAATGGATGTAGATAAATAACGACGTTACTACGTACCTATTCTACTAACACTTAAAATTTTTTTTGCTAACACAGTATCATATCTTTTGTAATTGATTATCATGTATTTATCTAGCATGTAAGTACTGTATGTCATCAAAACAATAATTTTAAGAATATTTCTATAAAATGTCTCAATATATGTTTGTACTTGTGTTTTTTTAAAATAAACCAAAAATGTCAGATTTAAATATCGATCATACAATATAAAACTTTGACCAGCCATTATGTGTGGTTCCATTTCAAAATAATTGTATATCATTATATGCTATAAATCTATTTAAGAAAATTCAAATTGCCATAATTTGCAAACTTCCATAATATACGCTGCTATTGAATTTGCACTGCATTTCCGATTTAAAATCCTCCAGTTCTTTATTTTTATTTTCATATCTGGTTGTTTTAAAGCACGCAGTGTCCGTACGCTGTTACAGCAATTCGTTATACATTTTATTAAATTTTTCATTTTTTAAAATTTAAAACAAATTCCAGCAAAAGTTTTTTTTTAAATTCCTACAACCGAAACTCCGAAGGGAAGGTGTTATTAAAAATACTCACATCTTTTGCTTTTAGGATTTTGATTGAGGCTTTCCAACTTTTTCAAGGATGTGCACAAAAGTTGTCGTGTAAACATATAAACGTAATCTTGAAACACTTCTAGTTTATTTATAGTGTTAATTTGAAACCGGTTTTAAAAATTATCGTTGAGCCCCATAAGAAGTTCGATGAATACCAAAATTACAGCATCAGCACAGCACTGTGTTAGTAAATCCATAAGTTGAAAACAAGCAAGATGATAAAAAATTATTTTCGTATTTTTATTGGATAATTTTAACACTGTGGAGTAGCTGATAACACTATTTCATCGCCATGGCTGTCTACCTGCCTATAGGTACCTACTTATTATATGTAAGCTAGGATTTTCCATATACTTTTTTGCCACCGGAAAAATTGACAGGTAATTATTAAGAGTAAATCCCATTCTTCATTCAACAGATATACAAGAACATAATATTTTAGTTACTTTTTATTACCTATAGGAAATTGCGGGTATACTTGCATGGAGATGCTACATATTAAACATTAATAATATGGCATACTTCGTTTGACTTCTACTTTAGCTGATAATTACCAACAACATTGCTGAGGAGTCCTAAAATCGTAAGATAGGATTAGTTTAAGTGGTTAAAATTTTTTTAATGCAATTATAGTATATAGTCTATTCAGTAGTATACATTAATCACCAGACGAATACACTTTACAAGACCGGTTCAAAGTCTGCAAAGAATATTTGGTAAAAATCACAATAATATATTAAAAATCGTAACAACTTAAAAAAAATGAAAAATGGAAAGATGTTTCCGGAAGAATGTAATAACGTGGAGGGGTATATGAAAAATTATAGGGAAGACTATACATATTATATTATATACTTAAATAAAAAAAAGCACAGGCACGTAAGTACACTATGCGTGCTCATCCACCGAAAAATTACACGGACACGCGGCCGTGGATATAGGAACTATTAAAATGAGTATAAGTAGTGGTCATACCCTTGGAAAATTAAAAACACAGTTGAAGACCTACATAGCACATACTACATGACATTGTAGCCTATAACTTTTGCTATATCCTGTATAATCTCAAGAAAAGGTCCCTATCAGTGTATATATATGTATGTATGTAGGCACTTACACGGTCCATCTTCGGTTCAATTATGCTGTCAAATTACTATACACATTAAGATTCAAAACTCAAGCCCACGCGTCATGTTTTCCTGTATGATAAATTTTGATGCTGATTCCGTAGAAAAGATGAAGATGAGAAATGATACAGACTTTAAATAAAAAACGGTATAATCTATGAGCAGATATGCTTTATTCGCCCTTGAGCTGTTCTGCTATGGTGGTTTCACCTATGACTATGACTATGGTTATGGTGCCGGTGCCGGTGCTTAAGTAGCCAGTGGGCAAAACACTAAATGATACATATGACTAGCTTCCAACTTTATTTGTAGCAGTGCTCCCCAAGACACTCTTGTTTAGAACTTTTAGCAGAACATAAATTCAACAATTAATTTCCGCATCTCTTCACACTTGTTTCAAACTTCAGCTCTGATCCACACTGAAAGTCTCCAATAAATCTTCTTATGAGTAAACACATACATTAGTATAGTATATTATACGCCTGGCGGTGATTTTAAAAATAATTATTTGTGATAGTTAAAATTAATTTTTTTAAAGGTTTAGAATTTTTTTCTAGACCGACTCTTAAAATTTAACTAAAAATAAAATAAGTAATAATAAGACATGTCGTGTCCAAAGTCAAAATCAGTTTTTAGGAAAATTAAAGTGGCGCTCCATGAGTTCATGATTGCTCTGTGTGCCCCACTCTGGCTAGCATTCTTCCTCATCTGTTTGGTCATCTTTGTCCCAATTTATATTTACCGTAGAGTCGTGGTCCACTATGTGAGGAGGTATCGTAAAGACTTGGGGAAAATGGTGACAGCGCGGAGTATCATCATGGCTATTGACAACTGGCATACTAAGCCCGAGTGCAACATTGTCATTTGGTTCGTTCTCAAAGGGAATATGAGCGTCCAGGAGCTCCAAGCAGGATTTAAGGAGCGAGTTCTCAATCTCAAGAACCCAACGACGTCCTCCCTCATTTACCAAGAATTACGACAGTACTACAAAAATGCGTATGGCTATTTATTTTGGAAGTGGGATGAGCATTTTAATTTGGATAATCATGTTAAAAT
Source organism: Dicyrtomina minuta (assembly GCA_949802685.1). Lineage (NCBI taxonomy): Eukaryota > Metazoa > Arthropoda > Collembola > Symphypleona > Dicyrtomidae > Dicyrtomina > Dicyrtomina minuta. The sequence continues at coordinate 65,783,789 of OX461808.1, read as the reverse complement.
CTGTGAGGAAGTGAAGGGCTACAACAACGGTCCGATCACTGAGGAGGAAATGATTAAAATCAATGAGACGCTCCTCTCAAAGCCTTGGCCAATGAAACAGAGTCCATGGTCCTTTTTACTCGTCCCGAATTACAAGAGTAGTAACAAGGTTTGGAACTGTCACAACCAAAATGGGGATGGCAATGTGGATTTAACTAGTGCTGGTGCTACTGGTCAAAAAGGAAATCACGGAAACGAACTCCAAGTGATTTCTCTCCAAACGGAGGAAGATAATAGCAAAGAATCATCGGAAGAATCCTTAGCAGTGTTTATTGTGCATCATGGAATGTGCGATGGTTACTCACTCCTCAAAATGCTTGTGGGTCATTTGGCTGGAGAAAGTTTGGCGAAAGTTGCAAAGCCGCACTACATTGAGAGGAACTACTGTGCCAAATTAGTGTGGAGAACAATTACATTTCCCGGTAGAGTTTTGTATGATTTTAGTAAGCAGGCCATTGACGGCTATGATGTGAATATTTGGCACATTCCAGAAAAGAAACTAACAAGAAATCTACGATTGGGAAAGTCTGAAAGGATCCCTATCACATTTATAAAGGAGATTAAGAATGCTTATAATGTGAGTTTCTCGGCTGTTCTTTATGCTGCCTTTGCGGGTGGGATCAGGAATCATTTCATTGAGGAAGGTGTCCCGATTCCAGAAGCGATGCATGTTTTCATCCCATGGCCCTTTCCTAATCATCCTAATGATAAACTTCGAAATCATGTGTAAGGAACTAAGCACTAAAAAGTAATTTTGAAAAAGTACAATACGTTCTCTGGTGCCATTTGTTTAATCGGTGCAGTGGGGAAAAAAATTCTACTATAGTTATTTAAGCTGGAAAAGTTACTTAATTAGATTTCATAAAAATGTAAAATGTGTGTACTAAAATGTACGCAGAACAATTTAGACATAAATGCATGCTTGTTTACACCTATTTACGTACTAATATGTATGCAAGTAGTTATGATCATGAGATTGTACAAGTCAAGTGTAATTATTTACTCGTGCAAAAATGATTAACTGCCATCATATTCGTTTTTGTGAAACCTTTTCACTTTTCTAGCTTAAATGACTGTAGTAGCATTATTTTCCACTACATTGTTTGAACAAATGTCGCCAGAACATTTTGAACTTTTCAAAATTACTGTATAGTATTGAAACACTGTATTTTAATGCATGGAAGAAGATCGTGAAGTTTTAAATAGCATATTATAACGAGCGACCTTTTAATTTTTTCAAAAATACAATATTATTAGAATTTTTTAAAGTTTTAACAAGTATTTAATTGGGACATTACAGGCACTTTTCAAAAATTAGTAATTGGAATATTTTGAGTTTTTCAAAAAGGTACAGCAATTTATTAGAGCATTTTCTCAATTTAAAAAAATACAATACGTAAAATATTTTGGAATTTTCAAAATACATTCTACATGTTTCAAAAATATGCAATTTACATCGTTTTATACCTTTCAGGCACAGGAAATTGCAAAACAGTCTATTGAAATGCCAGGAATTTTGTAAAGCTTTTTGCAATTAAAAAAAATTGATAATGAATTTTAGCAAATTAATGAGAGAAAAATATGCCTGGGGACTAGCAATTTTAAAGATATGCACAGAATTTCACTTTAAAATATGAATTAAAATGTATTTTTCCTTACCCTTTAGATCAGGATGTCTTGGGAAATTACCATTGGACAAGAGAACAACACAAGAAAGACTTAAAGCCTGTCATCGTAATCTTGAATCAATGCGAGGATCCACAGCACCACTAGCAAACTTTTACATGGGAATAATGTTTGGTGCTCTGCCCAACTGTATGAAGGAGTCGAGGAAAAATTACCATGCTACTGGAATTTGGGGGAATTTTCCAGGGGTACAAAAACATTTCTCAATTTGCGGACGAGAAGTTACCAAAATGTCTTACAATGTTACATCCCTTCATGGACGTACTGGTAAAGGATTATGATTTTATGATATTCGTAAATTTTATAACCAAAAAGATTATCTTGTCTATATTAATTCCGAAATTTCATCTCTGACTTTATAAACTTCCAATTTAGGTTTTACATTTACTGTACTCAGCTTCGGGGACTATGTCACCTTCGACTTGACCATTGATGAAGCGCTCATACCCACTGAGGCAGCTGTCAAACGTCTAATTGCAAATGTACACGAGGAGCTTGACATTTTATGGAGGGATGCTGCAGTATGATTTGTTTCTATGAGCGCTATTTAAATACGTGTCAAGTACATTACAGTACAGCAGGGATACATTATTATTCGTAATACTATATTATAATTTCATGTTAGTTTAGCCTTAGTTAGTTTTAGAAAAAAATTGCGAAAAGAAGTGTCTTTAAAAGCTTTTATTCTCATAACTTCTTCAGTTTTTTTAATATACAAATATTTTATATACACTATTATTAACATTCTGAGTATCTTGAGCTCACCAGGTAACTGGACACACCGTTGTTTCACTATACTGATATATAGTTATATAAACCAAAACAATGAATTAACTAATTAAGAATACAATAATACTAGTCTACATATAGCTATTCCTTTAATACGCATATGTGAAATGTTAGTTTTTAGTCACGCAGCTTAATGCTGATTAATAATTTTAAGAAGTTGGCAAAAATCTACATGTAACTAATATGTACAGTATCGCAATAATAATCAAATGTTTTTTATAAAATAAAATAGTTGCTTTAAATATTACTAATATTATCCCTGTGTAACTCACAACATTGCATTGGTTCAATTCAATCTAAGTGCGTTTATTATTTTTACCACAACTTTTCTGGGAGTGGGTAAAATATCATTTTTACAAATGCGCTGATGCGAAATATCTAAAAAGAGTGAATAATATAAATATTAAATTTTCAAGGTAAGCATATAATTTTCGTCAGCCTAAAATATTTAAAACAAGATTTCGCTATTTACAAAAAATGAATTCTGTGTTTTGCAATATTACAAAATTATATGAGCAGGTATGAATATGAATAGCTCCCATATGCAAATTAAACAATATTTAACGCATATAATATGTATGAAGGATATTATGTTACACTCGTATTTTTGCCCCAATGATTTTGGTGTACAAATCTTCATCGAGACGGACATATTTCCCATTGGTGTAGAAAAATATTGGTTCTTTAATTCTGGTCACATCAAAGCCTTCATTCTGGAGTTCAACTTTTTTCAATTTATGCGTACCTACGAATAATTGAATTTTAAACATTATTACACGTTCATTCTTCGTGGTTAAAAATAGGACCAATAGCAGAGGTATATAGAATTATTATAAATTGAACTAAATGTAGTGATGTAATAAAATATTACCAGTAGTCTCGATGGACTTGGACACACGTAAGAATAAAGGGCGGGCATATGAAGGCAATGATTTGTAGACACCATCCGCGAAAACATCTAGATTCAGGGAATTATTAGGATCTGCAACAGTGGCCATGCCAGCTTTTCCATCCGTCCCTGGAACTGACACTCCGTACACGACACTATCCTTCAAATTACAAATCGTACTAATGACTGACTCAATTTCTGCCGTGGAAACATTCTCCCCTTTCCATCTGTACGTGTCACCCGCTCGATCCTTGAAGAACAAATAACCGCACTCGTCCCGGACGAAGTAATCGCCTGTAATCAATCAGTACAATAATTACCATTGGCTTTGGTATAAAATTTACTTTTAAAGCAAACTTTGATAAAAATAACTGACGCTATTTAAATGTACCTAACGAGGGAAGGGCCTGAAAAGATCACGCAGAATCGGCTCCATATATTTTTTTTTAAAAGAGCATGTGAAAAAAAGTGCATTTGCTTAAAAACATGATGCCAATGGGCATTTTGACTCACTAAGTCAGATTTTTGAATGTACAAATTTGCTAATGGTAATAAACGGGCGCCATATTTAGTTGATCAAAAATTAAATTTTTTAATCTTTGGCACCCTGTATCTTTTACAATTTTCGTCCGGTTTTTTAAAAAAGTGAAGTTTTGTGATTTGGAAAATATTATCTAAAAAAATTTATGGGTTTTTAAAAATTCAAAAAATTTCATTTTGTTCAGAAAATGGTGTTTTTTTCCTGGTTATACAAATTACATAGGTACATTAGATGAAACATAATTAAATTAAAACCCCAATTTCCTATTTTTTGGTTTTTTTGAATTTTCAAAAACCCAGAATTCTTTATTTAGATAAAGTTCTGCAAATTACAAAACTACACTTTTTTAAAAAATCGGACGAAAATTGAACGAGATACAGGGTGCCAAAGATTAAAAAATTCAATTTTTGATCAACTAAATATGGCGCCCGTTTATTTACCATTACCAAATTTGCACATTAAAAAGTCTGACTTAGCGAGTCAAAATGCCCATTGGCATCATGTTTTTAGGCAAATCTACATTTTTTCACATGCTCTTTTCAAAAAAAAAATATGGAGCCGATTCAGCGTGATCACTTCAGGCCCTTCCCCCGTAAGTATAATAATAATAATACCTGTTCGGAATGCAATATCTCCCATGGAAAAGACGTCCCTAATAATTTTCTTCTCCGTAGATTTAGAGTCCTTAGCGTAGCCCTGAAATTCCCGGATCGGATGATTTGGAATGATCTTCCCAACCAACTCCCCAGCCTCATTCGGTTTGCATCGAATAGCGAGTCCGGTCTCTGTATCCCTGATTGGCTCCCCAGTAATCTCATCCACCTTAATGATCCCCATGGGGTAGAGCTTAGTCAGATATACAGGGACGAAGCCCACTGCTCCAGGTTTATTATCCCAGTTGACCATGTTACAATTCCCGTCAGTGGAGCCGTAGAGCTCTGCAATATGAGCTATTTTGAATCTATCAGTAAATTCTTTCCAAATCTCTGCTCGCAATCCATTCCCCACCATTATTTTAATATTGTGCTGCTTCTCTTCCAGAGTCACTGGCTGACTGAGTAAGTACCGGCAGATCTCCCCAATGTACTGAGCAATCGTCACTTTGTGCTGGACACAATCTTTCCAGAAGTTTGAGGCTGAGAAGCGTCTTCGCAGGATTACTTTATTTCCATAAAATAGGGCTTGACCCACACCACACATCCCTCCAGCCATGTGATAGAGCGGCAAGCACGTGTAGATCACATCTTTGTCAGTTAGAACGTTCAAATCATGGAAGCAAATTGAGGCCATCATAAATCTACAAATTCAAATGGGACACTAACTATAACACTCAAAATATTCAAAAATAATAATGTACCAACCTCTGCTACCAACTTACCAAGCAATGCAACAATTAGGCTCATTAGGAATCGTCCACAAATTAATGACGTCATCGAAAAATCTCCATTCTAAAGACCCTACTATATCTTTAGCATGGAATGTTATCAGTTGCCAAGGAGACCCATTGGCCCTACTGATGACGTCATTTGTGGACGGTCCCATTACAAGTCTTGAAATCAAAAACTGCCCTTTTTGTTAAAATTTAGCAACGTATGGTTTTTTGCGATACAATTAGCGGAAATGTATTTTATATTCCAAAACATATTCGGGAAAAAGCGTAATTTTGCACTAAAATGAATCACAGAAGCATAAAAGCAGAAATTTAATGGCTTCAATTAATCTCCAATTATTCAAGCCAAAGCATTCTGCATTGTTCAATTTTTTTTTTAAATAATTTACAAAAAATAATAAAATACCAAATTAAGAATCTATTGTCTGGATACAAATTCGTGATACCTGCGCAAGGTGTCCAAACCCTGCCGTGCTCATTTGATTGCATGGATATGAAACTGTTTGGACACCTTGCGCAGGTATCATGAATTTGTATCCAGACAATATATGTACCTTGCATGTTTTATAATAGCAGCTTTGGGCAAGCCAGTAGTTCCGGAAGTGTAAATGTAAAATAAACTATCATGAAATGTAGGCTTGTCTGTTTCGGCTACGTCAGGACTTGAACATGGAGCTTTGAGTAAGTGCTCACGAAGATGCACTGTTTGTTGAGTTAAAAAAGCGTTGGAAGTGGATATAAAAGAGGACGTCGTCGTATCATTTTTTAAAGAGCCCACGGAAAAGAGTCCTACGTTTTTATCAGTCTCATGATCCGCCTCAAGTACTTCTGCTAATGCTGCAAATTAGTGAGGCAGAAATCAAAATTGTTAAAGTTTTTTTCGCAACTGTTCTGCTATAAGGTCATCATACTAATTAATTATAGCTTAAAAATCCCATATGAAACTGATGAAACTAAAACGTTGCGAGGTATTAGTTGCAACATTAGGTACCATTGCTATATTATGAATCACAATCATGATAGAGTAGTTTGGGGGGAAATGTGCCAAAAAATATATTTCCGGTGGCCTTAATATTCATTTCACATTAGAACAATACAGTTTTTAAGTTGTAACTAATTTATGGTTTTTTACATTGCATTGGCACAAAAAGGAAATTTATTTTGTTAGAACCAGATGAATGTCATTCAACAGGAGACTGAGACAATCTATTTCTATTATGCTAGTACTCAAAAGCATTTACCGTGACATCCAATAAAACATCTTACATGTTAGGGATGATCCATAAATGATGTGACCCAAAGCATCACTCTTTTGGGACTCATCCACCCCCATGTTACCACTTTAACTTTCCCTGATTGGCTATCTTTACCATGGCATGTCATCAATATCTGAATAGACCCACCTACCCTACCAGTAACATCATTTATGGACGATCCCTTACAGTAGAACTACTATAAAAAGTGGGCTTTTTCGTTGGAGAAAAAAACTCATTTTCCATAAAATTATAAGCAATAACTTCCACACTACATCAAATAGACTAACAGCAAACAGAAAGGAATTAAATTCGTTTTCGCACCTTCTGAGAGTTCTTCTCCAAAAACGATAGCTTTGGAATTTGCAATTTGGAAGCAATGTTTCAGCTGCTGAAGACGTATGTTTGAATTTATTAATGAAGTCAACACACCAATCTGCCCAAAAAATAAGCATGTTATAATAGAATAACAAAAATATCTTGAATTTTTCTGAACAGTAATTTCAAACAACATATTATTAATAATTAAAAATTTTAATTAGGCATTTTGTTTTTAGAAAAAAATTAAATTACTGCTTAAAAACTACCTTGCTTAGTCCCAACCAAAGACATACATACTCGGGTCGATTATCCATAAAAAGTGACACAATATCCCCTTTCCTATAACCATGACTGAGAAAGTAATTGGCAACTTGATTACTCCGCTCCCAAACCTCCTGAAATGTCCATTCTTCATCACCGAATTGGAAACAAATATTTGCCGAGTATTTTTCAACAGTGCAGTCAAAAATATCTGACACTGCTTTGTCTCCTTTTTCGAATTTTTTAAGATTTCGGAAAACTCGAACGAAACGAACAATTCCCCTGTGTAGTGTAAACGTGTAAAGTGGAATTTTGAATGTTAAAACACGGTTTTGCATTAAAGTAATAGTAGTTTATGAAAATGTTAATTAGTATATCTTTATAGAGGTTTTGTACTTACTGATAATCCCTTGAAAAAGTCTGAATAATAATTGAAATAATTCTGCGATGGCGTAAAACACAGAATGCCAAAAATACAGCGAGAAAAACCGTTACAACAATTAAAATCCCGGCCACAAGTTTTCCAGGAGTTGCTCCATTCTCTTCAATATTCAATATGTCCTCCATTTTTAAATATGTTATTTTGATTGATGATTAAATTTATTTCGTAGTTATGTTATCCATTTGATATTTATTTAAAAATAAATCAAATTTTGGACTGACAAAGTTGCAAGTACGTGTGAAAGAATCTATGAATTATTTCTGTACATTTTTAGAAATATCAATGGTCACGAAAATGACTAACAAAACAAACACTACTGTGTTATACAATGTGTTGAAATTTTAAAAACTCAGGTATTTTATTTTTGCAGTGGTTTTTTTGGATTTGATTTCCCAAAATCAGGAGAAACCAAGATGGAAATAATAAACTCTGCGGCCACGTCTCGAAAATTATGAGAATCAGAAGCTGTGTCAGAATAAGAAGAACAAATAATAACGTAGTAATTAAAGTACTCCGTAATGGTTCAAGTTGGGGAGGGCAATAACAGCGCAATGTTAATGTTAATTCAGCCAGTGCTCAAATGGCTTGACGAGGAAAAAAGTTCACGACGGGTTGAAGATTATTGTGATGTTGTTGGTTGGGGAATTTCAGTTGAGGATGGTTGACGCCACGCCGGCTAAAGCCGCCTGTGGGACGGATGTGTGTGTGTGTGCTTTATTTTTTAAAAACACAGAAGAACCTGAGGAAGAGATGTGCTTCTTTTTCTTATCTTTAAGTATATTATTTGACCATGATTATTTTATGATATTACAACTATACTGATACTAACAAAGCAACATCACCTTTCTCAAGGAGAATCTTTTGACAGCTTTGAAATATTATTATGATTTCCATTTTCATTTATAAATCAACTAACAATCAGATGAGATTATTCTTTCTATAGTTAGTTAAAGGTGCAAGATATTCTATCTTCTTAACACTAGTCTTGTGCTCACTAGTAATCATAAAAACATGTGAAAAAAACAACACAAACTGTGATGTCTCAAAAGCATTAAAAAACGATTTTCTTAAAAAATGCAAAACACTAAAATTTTAGGCTTCAAAATCCCTTAAATTCCATTCTTTTTCGAGGTAGTGTAAAACATCTAGTATAGTTGAACTCCACTTTCTCTCTAACTGCGAATCTTGTTAACCACAATAAATAATTTTGAAATGCTTTGTATGTACATATTTATTTGTCTCAAAAAATGTAGATAGAATTTTTTCCGCCTTCATTCATTAGAAAATAGCGTTACATCCCAAGACAGGTAGGGTAATCTAGATACGTTTAGGTGAGCATGACCAAGACCCGACACGGACGGAGCATACATCCGTTGTTAATGTAAACTACATATATACTGTGCATACCACTTTCTATAATTATACACTGCAATAATATAACTGATAAAAACAATGAAATAGGCAGGAGATATTGCGTAATTAGCCTCTGTACAATGTATGTTCATCAATGTACTTTCTTAACCCTTTTCTACTGTCATACCCTCTCCCTATATTTTCTTGAAGGCAATGACATATTATACCTTATTCAAACTTCAATTCCGCATCCCTTAACGCACAGAGTATTAACAAGATTATTATCTTCAGTTGGCATCTAAACGGGGAGATGTATTTGATGTATATATACATGGTATGCATTATTATCTCTATAATACAGATATTTTCTTTAAAATTCTAAAAGGCACATGTTATTTAAATGCATATGGGGCATTCTATTACGCTATGTAATTATCCTTGTCTCGTCTCATGTCTATACCTAACTGCATACACACAAATAATTATATAAATTTTTGTCCGCTTTTTATCCGACAGCTCATTTTTGTTTAGCTTTATAGTTTCTGATGGGTTTTATATGGGCAAATATACCACTCCACTGCCCTGAACCTAATGGGGTGCCAAATTTTCTTAGTTTTTATTATAGCTAAAAATGTCTAAATATTTATATCTACTCAAGGCACACGGTAAAATGGATTACGTAATTTGTACTTACAAAAATGAGATATTTATTTTTTATAGTCACATTGTGCAGCTTTAAAGAAAACTATTCTATCAACTTCATATTAATAACTTTATGTAATAATTGCATTTTTTTAAAAGGAAAACGATGCTTATTAGCAGTTTCCAGTGTAAATGTATGTTAACCAAATGTTAGTGAGTACATAATTACGCCGGATAGTAATATAAAATTATTTGTTATTTCAACACGTCGGTAAGCTTTATGTGCTATAGTACAAGTAAATAAAATGGATATAAAGATTAATGACTTTGAAAATTGGGCAATAATGCCTTCAAGCAATTAGTACTAGACGTTTTTGTTTTTGCTCCTTCGTTTACAATCCTATATAAATGGAAATAGTACAAAATCACAAATTAACAATTTAAGCCAAAGTATACAAAAACAAAACTCTATAAAATGCGTTTTATTACAATTAACATTTTCCCCAAGCAAAATAATAATGTAATTACCGTAAATAGTCGTGAATAAGCGCCAGGGACTCAAATAAGCTCCATGGCGCTTATTCGAATATTTACGGTATTACAAAATAGCGAAATACTTCCACCCTGGGCACCAGACCATGTACCACATATATGACCAAGCACCCATCACAAGTTCCCATCTTATTAAAATTGACATATTATCAGTTTCTTGCCCTCCATTTAAATTTGCTCTATAATTATTTCGCGCTTATAGTGTGTAGCTGAAATCAGCTACATTGGAATGATATAAAATCTTAATCTGAAATCTTGATATTTTGGAGAATTCAAAATTTGTGAGCGTATCAAATCTGTATAGAAGTAGAAGTGTTAGTGTTGATTATTAGTATGAAAATTCATATTATGCTTTTATAATCTAAACACTATCTGCGAGTATACAAAACGGATCGTTGCATTGCATTGCGTTGCGTTGGGTAGAAGTAGAAATTCTCTCTAAAAAAGTTCAGTTTAAAATTTTTTTGTGTGCATTTAAGAAGTGGCATTCTTTCGAAAATTTATTATTAATGCTACTGCTGACTGCTGAGCTTGAGACCTCACTACCTTATTATACACATATACTAGTAAGGAAGAATGCAATTATTCACGGCAACGATTTTTTTCCATTCCGTTCATATAATTATTCAATACATATATAAATATATCTAAAATGTAGTGCTATTGTTATATTTCCCCAGGTTAAACTTTACATATACTAATAGGCGAATAATTTATATCACATAGAAATAAAGAACGAAGATTAGTAAAATGTCATCTCTTTCGAGACATCTGCGAACTTTTTTTTCTACCTGACAAAACTTCCCACAGGTTGAAATCATCTCCCATCATTTTAAATAAATCTAAAGGAAATAAGGGAAAAAAGTTATTTTCGCTAGACAGTCAGTTGACAGACGAATTTTATGAACCATACTACATACTGGAGCATTAATTATTGAAATTGCAGTTCATTTATTAAATCCTATATAGAGGAATATTTTAATAAATGTGTGAATTTTGTTGTTTCTTTATTTTTGTGACATAATTTTGTTACATACATGTTAACAGCTCATCGTCAGAATAACCTTATATGTATGAATGAATAACTTACTATGTTGAACTGAACTACATAATTACATAACTAAATGTACCATATACATATACAACATATCATCTGTGAAGAACCAAAATGACTCATATCCATTTGTAGCTAAAAACAATATCCACTATCTACAAAAATATTTAAATATGTCTTGAAAACATTCAAATAGAACATTTTACACTTTTCAAAAACATGTAAATAGAACATTTTACTTTTTTCAAAAACATGTAAATAGAACATTTTACACTTTTAATAAACTCTTGGTTAACATTTTACACTTTTCAAAAACATGTTAATAGAACATTTTACACTTTTAATAAACTCTTGGTTAACATTTTACGCATGCTTCTCATTTTGTTTTTATGACATAGCTCATTTTGATTCTAGCATAAATTTGATATGGATCATTTTGGTTCTTCATTCACGGGCGATATATTCCCCATTTTTAGTCAAAACGAACATCCGACAAAGCATATCGATCATCTTCATGGATGCCATCGCTTTTGAGTTTCCAAACTGGATGAGGCGAGGCTTATTCTTCTTTTTCTCGTTTTCTCGTATACAATAATAATACCATGTCGTGTAGTGTCGTGAATGTTTTTGTACAAAAAACCCTTAAAAATTCTTGTCATTGTCATATTTACTGACACTGACTATGAACAAAAAACGCTATGTATAACTATAATAATTACGTATAACTACAGGACATCTATGAAAAATGTCAGGGACACAAGAATAGGAACAAGAACTGAACCAATAACCTTACAAAATTCAGCAATTTTTGTACAGTAATCGAAAATTATTATTATATAACTACCTACCTAAAGTGTATACAGGTAGGTGGTAGGTATATAAGTTAAGGTTAAATTGCAGTCTCATTAGATCTATTATGATGATCCCAATATAAGTGTAAAACTATAAAACAATATTTTCAATACATACTGCAAATTAATACCACCATATAGTGAATACGCGTAAACAGTGCTTTCTTATTGTTCGAGTTCGATTTTAGGCCATACAACAATAGAGCAGCATCTCAAAATTAGCTCGTGCATCAAACTAATCATATAATTTTGTTTCGAATGCAAACTGTAATTATCTCACAGTAGTGCAGAAATAACAAAATACGCATTTTATAAATCTGATGAAAGTACTTATATACATTTGAAATCTTTGAAATGAAAGTAAGCAAAGCGTTCACTCCAAGGTAGTATAGGTACATATATTAAGGAATGTAAAGGAAATTAAAAGTTAAAAATGTAAGATTAATTCCTGATTGTTCACCCATGCTATATATATTCAAGCATAAAAGTAGGTAGTACATATTACGCCATCGCAGCATTCCACAGAACATTAAATTCTTCACGTATTTTGGAAATGATACTCTTTGCTGAGTCTTCTGCAGGTGCTAACGCTTTATCGATGGAAATATCAATGGTTATGTTCTGACCGTAGCTGAGTGCCGTGACTGTGAATCCTACATCGAAAGTAAAAAAAAAATCATTCATTTAATATGAGGGTCACTTTTGTGAGTAACTCCGCATCAGTTATAGGTTATATCATTCATTTAATTTTAGCATTTATCTAAATTGCAGTATGTACTACCAAGCTGCTTTAGTAAAAATCTAGTTCACCTCAGACAAATCAAACCGTAATAAATATGGCTTTCAAAAAACACAAACTTAATCATTAGCATTGGTAGGCTACCAATGACTAAGCGTAGGCAAGCAAAATCTCACTGCGTTCCATGTCACATATCGATACTGAATAAAAAGGAAAGCAAAATTGTTGTTACGTACCAGTTCGCCCATGAAGAGAAGCAACATTGTACGAAAAGTCAGTAACTTCCAGCCCACAAATATAAATACGTTCCTCCGTGCCTGGAAAATTACTCCAGATACCACTAACATGGTAATTTTTGTTAATATCCTTCATGAAAGTGGGCAAGGAGCCGCCGATTAGACACAAATAAAAATTCACAAGAGGTATTGTGGATCCTCGCATCTTTTCCATAAACTGATGACAGGCATCTAATCTTTCTCGAGCCGTTGCCTTCCCCAACGGTAATTCACCAAAACAGCCAGTTCTATAAAAACGAAACTTGAATAGTTATAAATTATCATACATTTTATTAAGACGTCCCTGGAGTTTTTGTTTTTGCTGTACAAGTACAACTTACGATTAGAATCTTAAACTTCAATTTGAATACCAACTTACAAATGATTAATTAGTTTATTATCGGGATGATTAGGGAATGGCCATGGAATGAATACGTGCATTCCTTTGGGAAGCTTTAGCCCTTGCTCAATAAAATGATTCCGTATCCCACCCGCCGTCGCAGCAAAAATAACGGCCGAGAAGCTCACATTATAAGCATTTTTAATCTCTTTGATAAAACTGATAGGGATCTTTTCAGTTTTCCCCAAATGGTGACACCTTGTTAATCTATGTTCCGGTAAGTGCCAAACATTGACATCATAAGAATCCAGCGCTTGCTTGCTAAAATCATACAGGACCCTGGCGGGGAATGTAATGGAACTCCAGATTAGTTGTAATTCCTTGAAACCGAAAGTATTTCTTTCAAGTGTTTTCTTTGGTTTAGCAACTTTATTCAAACTTGCTCCAGCAAAGTGACCCACAACCAATTTAAGGAGAGAATAACCATCTGCGATTCCATGGTGAAGATGGAAGATTACCAATGTTTCAGCATCACACTTTCGAAAAGAATTAACGGCAGGTATCTTGATAGAGTTGACAGAAACTTCATTGTCACATTTACGCATCTCCGTGTGCATTGTTTTATCCCAGCTGTAGTAATTAGGCACTAGTAAAAAAGACCATGGACTTTGTTTCTCTGGCCAAGACTTGGAGAGGAGTCCCTCGTTCACTTTAATCATGTGATCTTCAGTAATAGGGAATTTGACGTGCTCAATTTCATCACAGATTTTAATGTGATTGTCTAAATTAAAGTTTTCATCCAACTTCCAAAATAGAAAACCGTAGGACTTTTTGTAATACTGACGAAGTTCGGGATAAATTAAGGAGCCAGTGACTGGATTTATCAAATTTAAAACCCTCTCTTTAAATACGACCTGAAATTCCTTGACGGAAACGTCTCCTTTGAGTGTGAACCAGATGGCAATGTTACACTCGGGTTTTCCATGCATGTCGTCTACGGCCATTATTGTACCTCGAGATGACACCAGTTTCCCCAAATCTTTTCGATATTTCCTCACGTAGATTGACACTATTTGACGGAAGATGTAAAATGGGCTGAACAACAGTAGTAATGTCGGGATGAACAAGAGCCAGAAAAATGATAAGATTATTAACAGGGTTTGACGAACTATAATGTATACACCTTTTACAATTGTCCTAGTCATTTTGACAGATTGATATTACAGGGTCGGGAAAATAATCGAATCTTGTAATAGCAATCAATGCGTAGAGTTAAAAACTAATGGATAATGATAAGTTTTAATGTTTTAAATAATAAGTGGGCTACGATACAAGTGCACATGGGCTACCTAAATGACACCATATCCTAAACTGAGACTTTAACTCCTAACGTCAAACTTAAATCGCATTTTTTATGGGGAGTATCTACATAGGCACCTTCCGAAATATTCTATTTCTTCCTGACTGAAATGTGATCCCAAATCACATCACACTTAGCGCATTATATTATGTATATACTATAGTAAGAAAGAAAAAGTTGCACGTAAGTAGGTATTCCTTGGGTTGTAACTTAACGATATGTAAAACGTATAGTATATAGGTTATACAATGTTCAGTATGAGCACACGCACCCATAATAATCTATCTACATATTATTAAAATTATTTGCATTACTTACATGCATCGACCCAAAATTTAGTTTCCGCGAAACGAACTGTATATACTACTCAAAAAAGAGCATAATGTATAGGAGCATATACACGTAATTATATTAAGTATATGGTGACATGCTATGCCTTTATTATTGGAAGTGAGTACATACTGTCTTATTCTTATAGTATACATTTTTTTATTTAGCACAAAAAGCTTGTGTATGAAGTAAACCATTTAATTTTTAATTTATCGTGTTATCTGTTAGTGTTAGGTGAACAGATAATAAAACACATTTTTATGTTTCGTGTGTCTGCGTATACAAACGCCAAGCAAACGAAGACAGTTTCAGTGTGGTGAACATATGTAGCAGTAGCACACACACACACATATATATGTACCTTCCTATATGACACATACAATTACGCAATTCACAGAACACAGAATAAAGTACGAGATTTTCAGAGAAATCCCTGTGTCACGGACTGTTTGTTCCGTTCCGAGTACTAGATAATAAATAATGCCTACTTACTAATACAGAATATACATTTACATATAAAATAAAGGGTAGGGTGAGGGTGCCTAATTGTGGCCAGTGTCCTAATTGTGGCCGGCTGATTAAATTCGTCTTAGTTAAAAACTTTTGAAACTCAAAGTTGCAGAATCAGTAGTTGGAAAGCCGAACTTTACAACCAAAAATGAAGTTTTGTTATACACCGACTCGTATGAGATATACAGCCGGTGGCCACAATTAGGATACCGGCCACAATTAGGCTACCTCACCCTATAGAATGAAATTGAAGCTGATACATTTTTAAGTTGCAAGAACGCCGACAATAATTGATGCACCCAGAGCTTCTGGACCTTATCCTGCATAAGTAATTATAGCGTGAAATTGGCAATTGTGTGGCTTTGTTGGTCTTTTAGCAACGACGACATGCTTCCACTATATAGGCTTCACGCATCCCTTATAGTTTACTTAAGATCATTGACACTATGTCATTATATTGTATAAAATTATTGGATCCTGTCTTGCTCTTGCGGGTATAAATTGTGGGACCATCATTTTTTAAAAATTTGATTTGAAGCATTTGAATTAAAAATGAAAACTTAATGGTAATGAAGGTGTTGTTTTGTTTCGCTTATTCTTTAATTGCTGGTTCATGCTGTAGCTCAAACGTCTATTTTTACGTTTGAGTAATAATTGTTGTAAATACAAACATAATAGGTACACTACACTGGTTATAACGATGTAAGAAATGCAATCTATGTCTCAATCAACATTCACAGCAACTTCAGTCACAGTCCAGTTTCGACTTCACGCTTCTTAGGACCACACACGAAAACTGAACTGGGGTCTTGGAAATTCCTTTAAATGTAAAATACCAGGTATTTTGAGTATTTCTTAAATTACGGGAAATACAAATTAAATTGATTAGGAACAGTCGAAAAGTGGCGAATGTTATTATGCAAGGGGTCTATATGAGAATTATTACGTTATATGGGAGACGAACCGGTCATAATCTAAATCCCTAAGTAGTTATTTTATCTACACTATGTACATAACTAATGACTTATTATTGGGGTTAATGATGCAATTTTTAATTGAAGGATCAGCAAGCCACAATAAGGTGCTGCTTCTTTCTACTTCATAACATCACTAAATACACGAAAAACACCCTAGTTTTTTGTAATAATAATACAAAATATAATATATTGTACTCAGCTAATTCACAAACTCATAGAATGGGGTGTTGATAGCATCAGATAGTCTTCCTCAACCATTAAAACAGATTGACTACAACCTACAAGACATAAAACACGTCTGCACAAGTTTTTTTTGTCAACTGATATGCAGCTGGTCCGAGGAATTGCATAGTTGAATCATAAATTGTGTAAATGATAAGCTATGCAGAAATTAATATTACCAATGAGTTCAACACACAGCCCGGCGGTACACTACTATCGATCCTTTTATTTTTAATATCGACATTGATAGTATTAATATTAGAATAGCCACTGGTTGGTTGCAGTATTAAATCTAAATCCAATACAGAATACAGATCAAACAACTAACTAAGATATGAATAGGATTAATAAATATGTATGTAGTTGTTTAAATTATATCTTTCTTGTCATTAAATTGCCATGCATTAAATAATTAAGTAAAACTGTAATGCTACTGTATATGACACTAATTTATAAATATGATAATAACTTGCGAGTACGTACTGAATGTGCCATTTTATTGAATGAAGTTACTTAATTACTTGTATAGTAACATATTATAGTATAATTAATATTATATCAAGTATCTACAATGATTTTAACATTTCCTTAAAAAACTAAGCAACTAATTATTCTATTCACTGCAGAATTGCAACTACACTGAAAATCACTAGAACTAGAATCAGAATCATTAAATATACGGTTAATAATAATACTAAATTAAAAACAATATTACACAAGAGTAGAATACAAGTATAATTGTACACCTTATGAGTCGGTATATCATGTCAAGGAAAAGAAGCAATAACTACTAGATGTGGGGGATAAAAGCAATCAAACAAATAACAGAAAACAATGTTTGTATCATTATACACACGAACCAACACCCCCACACAAATAAACCGAGATAGAAGAGAAAATCAAATCCAGTAATCCATTTAATCAAAGTATACACTTACACTTTATAATTATTATCGCCGAATTATTTCCAGGCGTCAACTAAGCTACATGAATGCATTCTTACAGAACTTCAAAACGGAATCACGATCTTAACTATAGAATTTGTATTGATTTTACTTACAGAACAAAAGCGACACACCTGACTACAACTTATGCAGTAATGTTAACAGCTAACACATCATCATTTATTTAATTTTGGAAAAAGTATATACATTAAAATTCCCGGTCATATCATTTTCAAAAACGTGTAACTTGTAAATTGTTCGTATGGAACATTAGTTCTATTAGAAATTCTGTACAACTAGCAACTGTAGCGTGTAGATAGCACATCGTCTCTGATTCGCCATCAAAGACATACTATTTTTGTTTTTTAAGAAGGTAAACTGAATAGTATACATTTCAAATCATTTGACTTTCTTCTTTTTCTTACTCTTCTTCTTTTTCTTTTTAGTCTTCTTAGATTTTCTCGGAGCGGAGTCATCGGAGCCAGAAGACGAGGATGACTCGCTTCGTCTTCGCTTCCCTTTCTTCCTATCTTTCCTTCTTTTCTTGTCAGTTCGACTGTCATCTGAGTCGAGAGAAGATCGCAATTCTTTCTTCCCAGCCCCACCATCCTGTTTACTCCCATGGTCATGGTCGTCGTCCTCAGAAGAGGATGAGCTACTCTTGGTTTCATCTCGTTTCGATGCGGTTGTAGTTGACGATAATTTAATATTTATTCGTCCCTTTTGCTTCCGTATGGCTAGCGGAACAGGAGGATTGCTACCACTTTGCCATACATTCGTCATTGAATGACTTGCACTAGAACCATCCGCAATTTTGGAGAACGCCTCCGTTTTAGGAGATGTTGAGGAAGATGTGCTAACATTCTCTCCAACACCAATTATTGGAAGAAACTTATTAGCTTGTCTTTTCCAAGCCTCTTCTTCAGTCTTATTGATTTTAGATACAACTGGAGGAGTGAAAGCTCGATCACTTTCTCCTGGTGGACTAGGCTCTCGCTGTTCCTCTGGCTCCCTTCTAAATCTGTCCTGGTCTTCTCTTCCTCTACCCCTATCTTGACGGTCACGGTCACGGTCGCGTACATTCCCACTATTAAGACGACAAAGTTCTTCAACTTTACTACGACTACGACTGCGCCCACGATTTACCCTTGCCAAAGATCGCGATCTGGAACGGTGGTTTAACCTTAAAGGGGTTAAGTGTCGATTCAAATGGTGTCGACGAGTACGAGATGTGGAGCGGGAATGGGAATTTCTTCTTGTTCTGTCTCTCACGATCCTAAAAATGAAAATACGACTCATTGTCAACTCCAGTGTAAAGTATATCTAATATATGTGTAACCGCTAACATTAAAAAAAATAGCATTTAATTACAACTATCAACGGTTCACTTCAATTTGTTTAAATTTTGAAATAATTTGGATTGGATAATCAGTAATGAACCTAAACTTTGAATTTGATTTCCTGCGTCTTACCTCGACAAAGACCGTTTGTGACTTGGACTTGCTGATTTTCTACCACCAATTTTGAAAAGATGCCTTTCCCTGTCTTTTTCCCGATCACCTCGCACTGGGTCCCTTGATTTAGAGCGACTACTACGATCCCGCCCTCGTCGCCGTGATAAACTTCGACTTTTGGAACGCATCCTCTTATGGTCTCTGTCACGATTACGGTCACGATCTCGACTCGCTACTCTTCCCACTTCAGATTTTACTTGTCGATCTTTTCCCCGGTCACGATCCCCGGATGGGGATGATTTGTCCTTGCTTCGGGACGAGGAAGATTGAGTGTCATCCGAAACTTTAGAACCCAATCGGTCTCGCACTGATTTCTTCATACCAACCATCTCTGATGTTGGCACACTAGCAGAGCTGCTCTTTCTTCCGTCACCTATTTCCGTCTCTACAATTTTATTTATTTAAATTAGTTACGTATAGTTACATCATTTCGCTACATTCCAATATATTTTAACCAGCAGACTAGTAGTAGTCAGATACACTCCCTTAAAGGCACAAGGCCTATGAGAGGAACCAGCAGAATTTTTAAAACTGCAATAAAAACTCACCATTGTTCTTATAACTTTGCTTCCCACTTTCAGATCCTCCGTCCAAATGATCCAAGTAGACTTTTCGCTTGGATGACGAAGACGACGTCGACGTCGTAGTTGAATGATGGTGAGGGGGTGGAGACCTTCTTGAAGCACTTGATGATCGACTAGTCACAACTGAAATGGCACTAATTGCTTTTTGGAAGATTGCATTCTCAGCTTTCTTGAGAATCTCTGAAGTTACTTTTTTGTCTCCCATAGATTTCAATCCTAACATTCTTTCATCTTCTTGCGTTAGTGATTTGCTCAGTTCCTTTCCTTCCAAATTTTGGGCAACTCCATCCAAAGTTAGTTTATCAAGGGATTCCCGATTATCCTCATCATCTTCCTCAAACTCATCCCATTTGGAGGCAATTACTGGCATAGACAACTCAACTTCCATTTTGTCTGCCTGCCCGACAAACTCTTCTTTTTCTGAAAAGGGCAACAATATGAACAAACATAAGGTCTCATGTGCGACACCAATAAATAATAAATTGTTTCAACAACAATAAATGCTATACATCAAATCTTACCCTTCAAATTAGTCACCAGTTGTTCATCCAAATCACTAGTCACAGGTTCCATCTCCTTCTCAACTGTACCGAACAGATCTGAAGCGTTTGTACTGCTCTCCTCAGCTGCTATTGCTCCGTCACTCGGGCTTGGCATTTCTGGCTTCTCCAAACCAGGTATATCCGGAACATCTTTGACATCCGGTATATTTCCTAATAAAGGATTACTTCGTTCAGGTGACTTCACCGTCGAATCACATACAATAACGGTAAGATTAGAATTCTGTCCGTCTAATTCCTGAACCCTTCCATTATCGGTGGATTTCTGCTCAGGATGTAATACTGTGTCAGAAGAGTCTCCATGGAAAATATTTAGTTGACTTGTGGCAGATGAATTGTTTTCGTTAGTTGTGAGACCGTTCTCATTAGAATCTACTATCTCTTGTTTGGTTCCATTTTCATGGACTGCAGGGATGACTGAAGTCTGTTCCTCATCTGACGCTTCATCTTTGCTCTGTTTATCTGATGTTTTACTGGATTTGCTACTCTTTCGTAATTTCTTCTCTTCCTTTTCCTTCTTCTTCTTATGTTTCTTCTTTTCTTTTCGGTCCTTTTTCTTCTCTGTCTTTTCAATCGAACTGTCTCTGGATTTTTTGTGGTGGGACTTCTTCAAATCTCTCATTTCTTTCTCACGATCCCGTTCACGCTCACGTTCCCGCTCACGTTCACGCTCACGCTCCCTGTCTCGATCTCTGTCCCTTTCACGGTCCTTCTCCCGATCTTTACTTCGTCCACCGTCAAGCTCACTGTCCGGTGTTAAGCTCTTTTTCATACTTTCAACATTTCCACTATCCTTTTCCGACTGCCCATGAGATCGTCGGTCTTTCTGACTCATACTAGATGTAATTGGATATTGTTGCTGTAGTTGTTGTGGCTGATGATGATGGGATTGTTGGTGTGGGTAGTTGGAGCCGGACGTGGAGTGGTGCGCAGAATAGAAGGGGTCTGAGGGAGGTAAGGACGCAGAAATCATCTTTGTGGGAGGATAATTAAGTGGCGGCGAAATATTTAACTCAAAGAGAGATGGAACCATTGCTAGGTTACTTTGCTGTACGTGGGACTCAGTTCCAGGAGGAAGGATACCAGGATCAAAATCATAGGGTACTTGCCGATGTGCGTCCCGATCTTTGTGTTCCCGCATTTCCCTCTCTCTTTCCCGATCACGGATTTCATGGTGATCCCGCTCACGGTCCCCTCTACTACTACCACCACCAACCCCTCGACTGCTATTATTGTCTCTGTCGCGATCCCGGTGATCTCTGTATGTCGATGAAGGAACGACTGGACCAGACGATCCACCAGAGTGATGATGATAACTGTCTCTCTCCCGATTTGACGAGCTCCGTACATCAAACTTATTCAGTCCTGGAGGAGGCCCTTGACCAGACGGACCACTTGGTTGTTGCTCGTACTTTTGGTCAACCATATATTTACTAGGAATAGGAGCTTCAAATTTGGTTGGTGGTGGTGGTCCATCGTTGTAGTCTCTAGAGCTGGGAGGTGGGAATTGTTTATTGTTACCACTTCCTCCTATAGATGGGACATTACCACTGGGATTGCCATAATATCGGCCACCTCCTGCTGAACCCGCTTCATACCTGCAAAGTAAATTGACAAAATTATCCTTGGTTAGTGTATTACGAATGTAATGTATTACGAATCTAGCCTACATTTAATCCATTAAAAAATTAATCCATTAATCCAGCTTGCAAAATGCATAATGTGAATAATGAATAAGTAATATGTTACTACATTATGAAAAGTGGAAATATGAAGACAAGACAAATACACCAAGAAGAAAAACATATTACATACACAATAATTAAAGATAAACGTAAATTACCATGTAGAAACTAATGTATTGTATTTTAACAATACAAGCCCCATTTAAATTCAACTTTTAAAATGCTTACTGCTTCTGGGGCGGGGTTCATAACTATTGTAGTGCACAAAGCGAAACTCATAATAAAATAAAGGCCAAAATAATACTAATGAGTGTACCTACTCTTTATTTCTTCCTCTCCCGCACTGGTACTAAATCAGTTATCATTGGCATGCGTTTACATGTAACTTAACCTAACGCGTTCTTTCCTTCTAATTATCAAAGCCCAAGCGGAATGCTGAACATGTTATATGCGTAAGGTTAGTTGCAAATTCTAATGCTAGTAGAAATTATAATACATGATAACGACGAGGGGGACTTAACTACTACAAAAATGAAGCAAGGTACTTAAACGTGGAGGAAAAAAAAAAGAGCAGCATTATAGGCTTTGGAAACAGAGGCAAGAGTGGCTCTGTGATGTTAAAGAGAAGTTCGGAGGGGTCTATACCTTGGAGCTCTATCAAAAAATTCATCTTTTTCCTTCCTGGCTGGGGGAAACCTTGAAGGAGGCGGGGAGGGAGAAAAGGGAGGTGCCCGTCTCGGTGAACGTCGCATTGAAAGCTGCGCAGTGGGTGTTATAGATCGATTTCTTGATCGTGATCTGTTCACAGGACATAACATTACAAATGTCTTTACAATTCCACACACCTTAGAGAAGATACAAATTACAACTTTCAAGACGACAACAGAGAATATTTTATAGTAATTTAATTTAACGTAAATCTTATATCAATAACAGCTCAAAACAACAGCTCGTGAGCTCACGGGACTTCTTCCTTACCCGTATAATACAAAAATATAAAATACCCACAAGCAAAAACTTCCAACCAATAGGCGTGTAAAAGACAACCCGCCTCACCATAGGCACAGTGCTCCATATCCCGATCCCAGAATCCCAATAACAGCAATAATTATTATGTATTACATCAGTCTCATGACTTAGACTACAGCCCTTATTTATATCTTAAATAATATAGAGTTAAGGGGAAAACAAAAATAAATGGAAAACTAAATACCTGGATCTGCCGTGTCGACGTGGTGGACTTCTGGAAGGTGTTCTTGAATAAGATTTCCGTCGTCTTATCGTAACTGGTCTTTTCCTTTTGGGAGATGGAGAGCGAGAAAATGACCTAGACCGAGAGCGCTTAGTGAACGGCGATGGAGGCGTTCGCCGCATAGGAGAAAATGATCTGGACCTCGACCTTTTGACCATAGCTGGCTGCATTTTTTTTCGTCGATCCTTCTCCCGCATTAATCTTTCAAATTCTTTCAGTGGGTCGTCAATGGGCCTGTTTAACACATTACACTTTATTTAAAAAGAAAGCTCGCGAGTAACTACACTCATTTCATAGCAGCTATTGTCCTCAAGAATTATGATTTAAATTTATTAATTACCCCGCCCTAACTTCTTCCGGACGTTCTCTATCTCTTGGTCTGGGCTCTCTGATTTCTCTGAGTGGAGGTTTACGTAACGATCGTTCCCGGGAATCGAACCGAGGTTCGCGGTCTCTATCACGAGGATGGGGCCCTCTCATGGGATGTCCACCAGAACCTCCAGGACCTCCAGGACCTCCTGGATGAAACATGGGATGGCCACCATTCCCAGGTGGTGGAGGTCGATAGTTTCCCCCGTGGAATGGTGGTGGAAAATTTTGATTCGGTGGAGGCCCAAGGTTTAGAGGAGGTGGAGGCCCAGTTCCAGGTGGAGGCCCTGAATACACCGAAGGCGGAGGTAAACCATGAGGTGGTCCATGAGGTCCTTTTGGAGGTAGCTGAGAAACACTTGGAGGTTGAGATGGATTAAATCCAGGTGGTGGCTGACTGGGATTGAAAGGTGGGATTCCTGGTAAAGGCAAGAGACTTCCCCGAGGTTGGCCTGACCCTTCAGGATTCCCCATATTTTCCCTGTCTCCTCTTTCTCGTTCTCGGCGATAAGCTCCTTCGTCTCGGCGATGAATATTTTCTTCTCGACCCCTACCTGTAGGAGTAGGAACTCTATCTTCCCCAGGGGGTAGCGGCAAAATATCCCCAAATCCAGGAGGAGGGGGCTCACGAGGTTCTTGAATTTGGCTTTGCTGTCCTGGGCCAGGTCCAGGCATCGGCAAGGGCTCAAAGGGCTGACGACGGGAAGGTGGTGGATGATGCTGTCGATGCATTGAAGGAAGTGGTGGCATTCCACTCTGCAGAGGAGTTCTTGGTGGTCTGTAATGCTCCTTTGGCGGACGTTGTTGGTGATGTGGAGGTGGTTGTTGGTGGTGATGCCCAATATTGTGAGGAGGTGGATGATGCTGCTGACGATTCATGTGTGGAGGTGGTGGCTGACTATAGGCAGGTTTAGGTTCTGCGTGCACATTAGTCCCTGTTCCAACTGTTCCTATGCTTCTAATAGTTAGATCCTCCTTTTCCTTAGTCTCCATTCGAGGGGATGAGGCAAATGGGGATGGGATAGAGCCATCATTGAAATCGTACAAATCAGTTTTCTCTTCATCTATAATAATTTAAAGCATCAAAATTTAACGAGTTAAATAGAATACTTTTGCGTACAACGCGGTAACCGAGAAAACAACGTTTGTCAGCAGTAAATACTATATAATAATTACTTCAACAACATCACCTGATTTATACACGAAAAAAAAACAATATTCTGTACCTTCATTAGCTGAGTTTTCTTTATCCTTCGCTTCAGAGTCAGGGTCGATTTTTCTGGGTGAATGAGGAAATAGATCATCTGGGAGCTCATCGAGAGAAAGCTTCCTTCTCTCCCCTTCTTCCGCTTTCTTATCAGTTAGATCAACCATAATGACAGAGCTCTTCTTATTATCTACAGCAACCTGAGGTTTAGAGTATCCTGTCTCATTCTTAAAAGTGTTCACTGTTGATCGCAAAAACCGATTGGGAATCAATGACGTTGGGGAGATTTCTTTCTCATGACAGCCAGGACATTCTTGTTCGTCCGACTCCAGCAAAGCTTTTCTTATACCTGCGAAGCATGTGCACAAAAGTAATTTAGTAGTAAAACAGTCAACCCCATAACAGGTAGCCTACAACGTGAAATCTTCATATCTGACTAAAATACTCAAAGTCAAGTACTACGATTGCATCAGAATGCCCATGACTATAAATTTAAAACAAATAATAAATACACTTTTTATTATTCTCCACTTACAGTCGTCACAGTACGAATTGGCACAGCATGGGACCATGAGAGCGTCAGTCATCAAATCATTGCACAGATTACACACTAATTCCTCAGGGATCTTTGGCTTTACAGGCGGAGGTTTGATAACTGCTGGCTTGTTTTGTTCCAGGTATGCCGCACTGTTTAAACCCAAAACCATGTTACAAAGGATCACAGCAGGTGTTGTTTTTACTTTAACATTCATTCCCAAAAAAATACCTAATTAACTTTTAACCGTAGACCCAAATATTTGGGTATACAATTACGATAAGACGCTTAAATTTAAACAGGCGTATAATTTTATTTAGTATTTATTGTAATATTGTATGAAACATGAAAATTTGTACTCACTGGTCAACGGCAGGTACAGCAAACCGCCCTTCGGGAGTCCTCAAAGCTCCAGGTACGTCTGGTCCGTCTACATGAACCATAAAACTTCGAGGTATCCCCGTGCTTTTCTTTATGTCCACGTGTTCAGCCTATCATTGTAAAATATTTCAATACACAGTTATACAAAACTGCTATTCCTTCATATTACACTTTTTTAGAGTATATAAAATTTTTTAAAGTTATAAGTTTAGTTTAAGCATATTTTAAAGTAGCACGAGAATTAATACACAATAGCAACATTTACGCTTATTAAGGTACAATAGTTGGTTACCTGAGATGGACAATCTTTGATCCAATGCCCATTTTGATTGCACTTGTTACAACGATACGTTGTGGGTACTCGTCCATGCTGACCAGATCCTCGAAGGCGCTGATACTGTGATGGATCGTAGTCCGCTGTAGATCGAAACATCATTGTTTCTATTTTTTCGTCCTCGGTAGCATCCATGGAAGACAAATCGACCCCCTAATTATATCAGTTACAACTTTAAAATTAAGGAGCAACATTTAAGTATACAAGCAACACAGGAGAATTTAATTTCCTCGTTTTTTCCATAATCTATTTTTTTAAATTACATACATACCTACTAGGTTTGGTAATAAATCTAATCTGTATGACGAGAAACAGGAAACAGATATATTATACATACGTGTTCCAAAAAATTTACTGTAACCTATAAGATTGTTTTCCTATTTATAATCAGACCACCACCACCGTGTTTAATCAATAACTTTGTATCTGTAACAATCACTTCCCTCCCAAATGAAGTCTGTCAAATTCGTCTAAAAGCATACTTCCAGCCCGCTTACATATTACTTAATAACGTGAAACACGAAGTTCCCACGTTTAAAAATTACAATAAAAACACTTAAAAACCGTTACGCGAACGATTAACAGCTTTTCCTTCAGCTTTTTCAAATCATTATAAAAGATTAATGTGAAATTGAAATCATACACATGGTATAGAAACAAATTCAAACGGCAAATAGATAATTCTAAGAAAACGATAAAGAGGAGTAAACCCACAATTCATAGAAATAGGAAATAGAAGATCTCTCTATTTTCAACATCATGAGATTACCGAAGTGTTGATGAATATAAAATATAATGTATAATAATTATATGTAATTTCGCTTTATTATGCAAAAACTACCGGCTAAACCGTAATTCCATCTGCTGAAAAATAAACCCAAAAGTTTCAATAATCATTACACAACCAAGCACTGTTTTTTTTTTGAATAAACAACTTGTTGAAATAAAATGCAACTTAAAAAAGATAATAAATTATTAGTAAGCTGAATAAGTAGTTATGAGATTAAATTAATTTGGGAACCGACCCTTTGACGTTGAACGATCGAGTCTCGATATTGACTGAAGGGCGACAGCTCGACTGTATCCAATGAATTGACCAACCATTTCAAATTATTTCAAATTTCAACTCGACAGTCAAATTTTCAATGGGGCCAGCAAAACAGACTTTGCATGATTGGAATTTTGGATTTGGAAATTGTGGGAGTTCACTTTTACATATTTTCTTTATGTGTGTTGTAATAATTATTGTATATACTAGAGTGGTATCTTGGCCCGGCCAAGAGTTCCCTCATAATGTTTTGTTCAGTGTTACATTTTTTTCTTAATACATAAAAAGGATTTGAAAAAAAGCATGCAATTTGCAGTCACAACAAATTATACAGTTATTTACGTGAATGGCAATAGATGGGAAAGAGAACTTGGGTCACTTTATTTTATAACATTACCATTGTATAACTACCGAAATAATAAATACCTCTTTTTGTCATTTGTAGACCTGTCGGTCATGAAAATGAAATAATAAAATAATATCATAATTATTTTAGGAGCCGAAAAGCATTAATTCACGAAATCCTTGTCATATTTACCACATTATAATAATTAAAATTACAAAATTGTTGTGTAATTTTAAGATACGCTTCCGATGTTTTTGTCCTCTCATACTGCCAACGAAAAGAATAACTAATGAATTTACAAATACTAAATTGTGTACTAATATACCATGTATATTTTGGTTGTTGACACCCCACAACAGAACTTTTCAATTATAATACAAAAATCTCATTGCATTGTGTTAGAAATCTTTCCACTTTTCCAGGTATACTCATATTAATGTTTAAAATACTTATAGGTGAAAGGCTTAAAATTAAGGATGTGTTCACTATATAGTTTACTGCATTATTTAAAATTCAGAATCAAATATTTGTTGTTTATAAAATATGTTAAACTAACTTACTTGCTACATAGTTTTCTTAAATCAATCTAGTCAATGTAATTTTATTATAGCTGTATAAGTTGTACTTAATTGCTGAATGTCGTAGAAACCCGTTTTTTAATTTACTAATGTATGCGTAGTAACTTGCTAAAATAATGTAGATACTTTGGATCGAACTGTGCATTAAAGTCAATTAAGTACGTGTGTAATAGCAAGTTTTTCGTCACAATCACACTAAAAAAATACAATCATACAGACAAAGAGATAACAGAAATAGTTTCTTTCTACTCTATCACAGTGAAAAAATAATTTGAAAATCTTTAACAGAAAGAGTCAATATTATGACACTTAAATTTGCGTTAATCTACGATTAATCAGAATATCCACTGCACAAACGTGTTATATGTATGTATGCGGTTGTTTTTCGTAGGCACTCATGTATATATGTGTGAATTGTTTCAACACAAGTCTTTAAGTCTTCAGTTTCAATTTCAAGCAGGTAAATAATAATGTAATACACATACAACTAAAACTCACTAAGTAAGTAATTATTATTAATAAAATTATGGAAAATTAAACCGGATTGAAGTGTTATCATTATTTGTAGAAAAATTGCCTTTGCCACGGCGGAAGGTTGCAATGTTTGTGCAGGATTTCGAGGATGATGTTGACGATGACGAAACGGTGGTCCACCTCCACCTCCTGCTCCACCTCCAGGTCCATTTGAATTATTACGTCTGTTAACCGCGGGTATCCGAGCCACTATTACCGATGTATTTTTTGGAATCAAAGCATTGTCATCGTTGTATACTGCAATAACCACACAAGTTTATTTCGAAGATCATTAGTATTAAAAACTAAAAAACAACCTGACCCCTTTAAATCAGCCTACATATTTCAACAAAATTATGCGACGTTACCTTCCTCAGTCTGAGCGTTCTTAATTTGTAAGTCAAAATCAGCATTTTGTTTTAAGTGCTCCTGTTCTACAATTTCTTTCTTAAGATCAGCAACAGTTATGTGAATTCCATCGAAGGTTACAGTCGAAAAATTCAAGGCAGTTTTGAATTTATAATGGACCGACATTTTGAACTCTGAAAGAAACAACGAGACTCTTTTAAGATAACAAGTATGAAGTAACCCAACGACAAATATGAACATGAATATTAAACATAAAATTGGAGATTCACATTAATTTGACATTTGAAATTTGAATCAAATACTATCGACTATGCGGTCCTGCTTCTGTTGAATTCCGTATCGAACATCGAAAGTATAATAATGCAGTGAAAAACAAGAAAGTACTAAAATTACCTTAAATGTGCATCTATCTTCAATTCCAGGCAAAAACAAAGTTGAAAGTTGGAAATCACAGTTGGAGAACACGAGTAACATCAGCCATTTACCCGGCCAGTTCTTAGTTTTTTTTCGCTTGTTCCTCTTATTCTCTTATGTCAATTCGTAATATTTTCACTAGCAACCAACTACAGAACACAAAAAACAGTTGGATTAATTCTACAATAAAAGCTAATTGCTAATGGCTAATCTTCGATCTTTGATCTTTAAATATTCATCAGCAAACCTATCATGTATTTACTTTTGACTTTAGCGCTTAATATTAAATCGTAATCGTATCCTATAAAATGTAAATTAAGTAAGTAATATTTGATTTTATTCATTGAGCAATTAACGCCGAACTTACATTCAGTCAGGGAGAACGCTCTCATATGGGCGCAAAGTACTCCCAAAAATTTTTGAACCGAAATGCTCCCAAACGGGAGTAAGTGCGCTCGAATTGTATACTTTTACGTGGTATAATGTTGTGGGTATACAACAGGCTGGGGCGCTTCATAAATTATGAGACTGAAACCTTAATCAACCGCTATTTAAGAATTTACCTAAATCGAATTTATAATATAAAAATAAAGTAATAACAATTTTCATCTTGTTGACTAATCCAACTTTAAATCTTATTCTCCTCAATTTTTATCGATTGACAGCAATAAAATCAAAATGGTTCGAAATTAGTCATGGATTAGTCAAATTAATATCATTTATTGGGGCTTGTTTAATAAGTTATACCCCATACGGTTAGTCATGGCCATGAAAAATTTAGAGAAAGCTGGAACGGATAATCTGCCATAATCGGTCAGTGGACAATCATTAGATTTAAATACTTTGGCATTGTAGCCACGATTGAAAAGTTGTATCTACATCTGAGGGATGACGATTTTGTGACTAGATTTTCATGAAAAGTTAACTTGGCCCATCAGTACCAGTGCTTTAAATTGTTATTTGTGGAAGCATCAACTTAATCTAGTTTTGTTTTGTTGTTATTGCTAAGTCAATGTTAAAAACGTATACCAAAATAACAATTTGCAGCCCCGATTCAGTACCTTCATTGCCGATGCGCTTGCATGAAAGGGTAGAGAATTTTGTTTAAATACTGTATTTAAATACAAATGCTATGCATTTAGAAGTAATTTTTTGTATTAAAAGTAATCAAATAAGATTGAAGCTATTTAAATCTAAGTTTGTACTAACTAAAAAGTAATTACTTTTGTTGATTGTCCATATAATAACCTCGAGGGGTAGGTAAAAGTGATTATTCTAAAAATTCTGAATAGTAACCTCTATAAATTACTGAATATAATAAACTTAATTTTATAAATAACGAACTTTGAGTTTTTACCGAACTGCCTGGGTATTCATGCCTTCGTCATAATTTTTGCACGTGCGTTAAAAGTTACAGTTTAGTTCAGACTCTGAGTTTCTTATTATGACTTATCAAATAGAAACTAAAATTTTTCAGCTGTTTTAAACTAATATAAATCTGAATCAAAATTAATTTGAATTTATAATTCCGAATGATTTACCTAAATTGCGTAACGTCATAATCTAAAAAGGGACGCGCATCTAATTCTGGATTATATTTTCCAATCTTATCTACTTTGTAATATTCATGCACTGCAATTATTTTATGGGTTCTGGTCGTTAACGTAATTTATTAAACGTTCCTATATTTTCCCCCAAAAAAAGCAGCTATTTGTAAAGTTCTTGTAGCTTAAAATTGGACGGAAAATTTAAAAAATCATACGGACAATTCTATGCAGTTTTTAACGCTCTATAATATGTCATAGACAGTACCTCAGTCCAGTCGTCTATAACACGGTCCAACAAGGTTTTGTGAGAGTGTTTCGTAATTTACGCCCGTATTGGAGTACAATACGCTTAAATGAGCTCATTTTAATTTATTTTACGCCGACCTGGGAGCAGTGCGCCGGTTTGAGAGCAAAAAATTTCGGGAGTACTTTGCGCCCATATGAGAGCGTTCTCCCTGACTGACATTATGTCACACAATTTTAAGTCTTTACATAACAAATAATATGATGGATGTTTTCATATTATTTTCACATAATTTTACTATCAAAATCAATTCAACTAAAGTAACAAGTGGTGGAACTTCAAATTCAAACTTCAGATTTCTGAGAAGCAGAAAAAGTACTTTAGAGACACTTTAGTAGACAGCCGTTGCCGTTGATGAAGCGGATTTTTATTAGTGACAACGAACGAAGGAGAGATTAGATGTTAGATTTTAGAGTTATGTATACGAACGAGATCAAGCGTCGACTCCACTTCCACTCCTCTCCTCTGAGTTGTTTGCCTTAATAATATGGTGAAGAAAAGTTAGATTGGAACAATAATTTATCTCTCTCCTCCAGGATAGTGTTCCACGAAGAATAAGAGGCTTCATATAGGGTCAGAGATTGACACACACTGTGGTATTATTGTACAGAACTAATTAAACTTTTAAAGGGAAAGTCGATAAGTTTTACGACAAAATAATGAAGCGACACCCGACACACAGCTTAAGTAGTAAGTAAGTTGAATGAATGTGCACCTTATGCCTTATACTTATTATGTGTTACGTGCCAAATGTTGGATTGGAGTCATTGGAGACGACTGAGTAGTGAGATATTAGAAAAACACCATTAATTGTAATATTGCATTGTGAGCTTGTTTGTAGCTAGCTGTATGTACGATTGAACCCAGCGGAGGCGATGCGAAGGAAAACGTGCATAAATTACGTGGTGCAAACATTGACAATTTTAAACACCTATCCCCCTTTTTTGGTATGTACGCCGATGTAAAAGGATAGGCAGCTTGTATTCCTACCCTCCAAAATATATGACGTAATTTAGGCACGTTTTCGAAATAACAAAATATTGTGTCTGTAGCCAGTGCCAGTAGCCCTTCGTTGGTTGATGGTACTTTAAAAAAGTTCACTTAAACCTGGTGCTTCAGCAGGCTGCGTAAGTACATACAATATAAATTTTAACTTAGGTACATACGTCTTGGCTCATTTTGAAACTTCCCGGAAAAATAAAAACGCAAGTGGAGCAGGAGTAGGGATTGAAGCAAGCCAACCTACAGCTCACGGTTTAGTCTCACAGATAGGGAGCTAAATGTTCTAGTAAGTATTGCTTTTACCTAAAATTAATTAAACTTGTAGTATTTTTTGCTTAATACTTTGTAAAAGTAGGTTGTCCCCGTTGTCCCAAAGGAATTCCGGAATGGCTCGAATATTTTTGATTTGATTGTTGAACTTTATTAAACGTGCTATTTGCGTTATTTTTGCTTGGCGCAATGTCAATCTTCTATCGGCAACACCAACCAAAAATAAAGTAAACCATGTTTAAACCTATAAGTATGTAAGTATGTTATGATTAATTACAATAGAACATGTTTAAGTATTGTTAGTACTTAACGTGACAGTACAGTACAGAAGAGCTAACTATAGTAAGTATACAGACTAGCATTATGTACACAAAACAATGAACAATAAAATTATTGTATTCCGCTATTTCTACATACTGCATTAATACTACTTTGATGCTACTCTAAAAATTATAATTGTATTGTATTTCAGTTTCCACGCGTCCAGCCGACTCAGTACCTATGTAATGGTACTTGGGTGGAATATATTATATAATAATTATGATCGCTCACGTTTTTAGCAGGAACACACCAGCTCTGATAGTGGACTTATCAAAGGTCCAACCCTCCATACAAAGAGAGTACACAAAGAGGGCCAAATATCATCTTGAGGTTGACATATTTTTGGATTAATTTAAAAATTTCATAATTTTAGGATACTAAACTGTAAAGGATGGTAATTTTGGAAAATTTTGAATACCTGAGTAGGGCTAAGGGATAAATAAATTGGGAACTGGGAACTGTATTCAAAACAGACGGTGGGTAATATGGGAAATTGTAGGGTAAAAGGAGAGTACTTAACTATAATTAAGAGGGCACTGCATTTGGAAAAGAGGGTAGGGTAAAATGTAGGGGGGTTCGTATTTCAAAAGTATTAAGAATTATACGATTGTTAAAGGAGAGACATCAAAAGTGAGACCTTACATTTTAGGGACGCATTTACCTATTATATCATCTTAAATGGAAGAACGAACCCAATATATAATATATATTCTTTGATCACTTTGATGCAAGACATTCCTTCACTGTATCGGTTATTTTTCCTGTGCCCTACCCGATGAAAATCAACTAAAATTACTTGTTAGCCAGTTTTAGTTAAGTACTATACATATTAGTAAGTATACTCAAGAACTTACTTATCGTTAGTGAATGTCTGTCTCCCCCTTATATGATATTTTATAGAATGGATTTAAATAATCAATAATAATACTTACTACACGATGAAATCATTTTGCATGTCATATCAGTTAGTGCGAAACTTATCGAAGATTGTCTGCAACCACAACCACTGCTATATTAATAGTATTGTCACAGAAGTAAGTACATACTTAAAAATAACTACATAGTATAATGATGGAACGATGTAACAATGCTTGAGCCTTGAACTACCACTAATTCATTATTTATTGCGCATTTAGATAACCTAATTAAAATAGTTTATTTTATTTCTACCTATATTTTATTTAAAATACATATAAAAATGTATTATGAAATTCGTGTGCAACTTCGACCCGAATCACGATCACCAATCCACAATCACCATCTTTTTAATCATAAGATGCAAACTTGGGTAATATAAATTCCGAAATTCCCTATAACCCGAAAATACGAACGTTTCCAAATCTTTCAATAATCAAGTTCAAAATCTTTCGTGTGTGTACAGTATCCGTATTTTTCCAATATTTTCTGAAAGCAAATCTTCCATATCTTTCCAAACATGTCTAAAAGCATTAAATAGTACCCTTTTTATTTTCTACGGATTTATCGCTTTCGCAGAAAAAAACTGATTATACACCAAACTAACTAGTAAAGGTAAAGTTATTCTTCGTGTTAACATTAATTTCATGGATCAAATGCCGATGTTAGAGTCAATGGCCGATGCCTACGATACAACAACCTTGTCTCACTAGCCAGAGCCAGTAACATCAAAAATAGTGATTATCTGTTTAAGTAGTACTTACAATAAATATTAGTATAATTAAACTTAATTCATTGTATAGTAGTGCAATGAATCAAAAAGGTGTGATACAGCTTCATGAACTCATGAACTTTCAGATTCATTTTTTTGGGAGACAGTAGCATTGCCATCTAAGATATACGCCCGGGACCATTTTTTATTATCCCTTCACTGCACTGTAAATATCATGGATTCAATGCATGCTCCCGGTCATTTAACTTGTCCTCAGAAACATCGTGAGACAGACAGCACAATGCGGTGCTGAAATAGTCAACTGTGATAGACGGTGCGGTTGACGACGTGGACGTGGTCCTCCTACTTCCACATCTTCAATCGTGATCTCAACGGTGAGCAGATCACACGCAAAGCAAGTTATCGTACTGATACATAAAAGGCTAACTAGTTTTATTAATACTTGCATTTTTTTTAGTTATTGTATTCTTAAATTAAGTAGGTTCGGTCCGGTGCAACAAGCAACAAGAGCAAGATATTCTATTAATGTTTTTAACTTTTAACGTGCATGAACTTAAAAACAGAAACTAATTCAATATTTGAAGGTTGAATGTTCAATACTACGCAGTCTAATACATTAAGACCCGGCTCCGGCTGGCAGGAGATTGTTGGTGTTCGCACTGGCTGTATTTTTATGTTGAAGCACTGCTGCAGAAAAAGGTAAATTTAATCATGTATCATTCATCATTATATTGGTTTTTTGCACTAGCACTTTAATAATATTTATCGTTCGACATCAGAAGGAGTGAGCAGAGCCTGAATGTCTGGGCAAGAGAGCGTCTTATAAATTGAACGTCTCTCCAATCCATTTACTGGCGAGATCAAAATGCCGTGTTTTAATTGCACTTTTTGTCGTACTCTATGCAAATTGTGTTTCATGACTCGGGAATATAAATAATATTGAATATGCAGTAATGATTATAATGTAATGTAAGTTAAGGTCATTAAGTGAAGGTATTATGGTGCCGTAATGCAAAGGAATTGAGAATCCATCAATATCATATTCAACATTAGTTAGTAAGTCATATTTGATTTTGATTCATCAGACATCAGATGAGTCAGGTTGTATTATCTATTAATATCAAATATTAATCACTCATCACAAACAATTACTGCATAATATGATTGGTAGAAATTGACTAGATAGAATACCGGTGCCGGGTATATGTGGGTTTGTAGCTTACAACATGAATTAGTTAATTAATGAGGCTGCAATATAGCTAGATACAACCTAGCGATGAGTCCAGGGTTGGTATAGAAAAACTGGCAGCCAAGATCATCCATTTTTTTTCACGTCATCACTGCCTCTCATTCTGGCCATGGATTTAAATATGTATGCATGTACATAATTGTAGCATGTATGTGCCTGTATGTGGTTGTTTCATAAATACATTGCTGTATGCAGGTAGTATTAATCGATGCGTGGCTACAATTTACATATTAAATGTTACATGATTCCTAAATTGACAGTTGTTTTAAACAGTTACGTTAGCGTTAAATTTTAAAGCATAAAAGTTGTAGTAAGGTTGCAGGCTTTCAGATCTTTGTCATTCGAGAAACTTAGTACGTTGATAATTCACACTCTTAATTTAGGTGACTATCAATATCCTTGTCTTGTACAAGAAAGAACAAAGTACAATATAGATTTATTAAAAGTTACATTTACTTGCTTGGATAATTCCAGTGGGGTCGTCGCCTAAACCCCGAAAGTTAACGTCATGGGTGACCATGAAGGCTCAATGGATTCGACTTCCGGTCCACCTTCCCTTCCAACACCTACCTTGGCCGAAACAGCCCTTGTAATTTCTTACCTGAAGAGAGTTTGTGCTAGCATACTCGAGGAAGAAGATCTTGTAGCTCAGTCAACTGCGTTGAGTTCCGCATTAAATGAATCGATCGACGTTATTCGAAAATTTACTGCAGATCCACAATTGCGGTCATTATTTGTACAGAAGATTTCAAATAAAGGTAGGTAACACTTTATATCGTGCAAATTATTTGGTTACAAATGTAATTATGCGAGTTGTAAATATTTATTAAAGTCAATTGCTTTTCTTTTTTAATCACTCCTTGCAGATGAAGATCGGGAGGATGAGTTTGCAATAACTCTAGAAGTATGTTTTACAAGCGTTCGAGCGGCGGGCATCATCCTGACCAAACGAGGAGGTTATATAGAGTCGGATAAGTCGATACCATCTCAAACCCGAGTAGTTGTTCTCAACGATGGATCCCCATATGAAACACTTCATTCATACATCTCCACCGCTGTCGCACCCTACTTTAAATCATATCTTCATGAAACGGGTCGATCAGCAGATACTGGGAGTGACAAACTTGCCCCATCCGTGGAAAAGAAGATGGCTGAGTTGGAGATGGGCTTACTCCATCTCCAGCAAAATATTGATATACCCGAAATTTCACTTACTATCCATCAAGTCGTTGCACAAACCGTCAGTTTTTGTGCTCAGGAAAATCGACGACCCAGAGTAGTGGATTTTGGAGATCGCGTGGATGACTCCTCGTTCTTGAATAACCTTCAGCAGGGTGTCAATCGCTGGGTTAAAGAAATTCAGAAAGTTACCAAATTAGATCGCGATCCCTCAAGTGGGACCACGTTACAGGAAGTTTCGTTTTGGCTCAATCTTGAGAGAGCTTTGCTCAAGCTTCAGGAA
Organism: Dicyrtomina minuta; assembly: GCA_949802685.1. NCBI lineage: Eukaryota > Metazoa > Arthropoda > Collembola > Symphypleona > Dicyrtomidae > Dicyrtomina > Dicyrtomina minuta. The sequence goes on along the minus strand of OX461808.1, from coordinate 65,746,537 downwards.
AAGCGAGAGTCCCTAGAGGTTGAATTAACACTTGAAGTATTAAGACATGGGAAAAGATTCCATGCAACGGTCTCCTTTGATACAGATACTGGCTTGAAACAAGCATTAGCAACAGTCAACGACTACAGTCCACTTATGAAGGACTTCCCAATTCATGACTTATTAGCTGCCACGGATTTGGAGAAAACAAGGTTTGCTCTACAAGGAATTTTTGTCCATCTGAGAAAAATAAGGAATACTAAGTACCCTATTCAGCGAGCTCTTCGTTTGGTTGAAGCTATTTCAAGAGATTTATCTGCCCAACTCTTAAAGATTCTAGGAACTAGGAGGTTAATGGTTGTCCCTTTTGAAGAATTCGAACGAGTCATGGGATCATGCTTCGAGATATTCAACACTTGGGATGAAGAATTCGAAAAATTGCAAGCTCTTTTACGGTACGTTGCACAATTTAAAAATATCACTGCATGCTTTGCTATTGTTTCAATTGTGATGAGCATATTTTTACTGTGAATTTCATGATTTGGTACGTCTACAGAGCTGAATTGAAAAAGAATTAAAATGTAAATAATGCATATTGTTTGCAATTTGGGTGAAACTAATTTTGTGATGTCATTATTGTTTCTAGAGATATTATGAAAAAGAAACGTGATGAAATGAAAATGATATGGCGAGTGAGCCCAGCGCATAAAAAGTTACAAATGCGGATGGAACACATCCGTAAATTTCGCAGACAGCATGAGCAGCTACGATCCGTGATTGAGCGTGTCTTGCGGCCCGATCAACAGACCATGGTCGACGGAAATGCCAATGAGGTAAAATTCAATTCATTTGGCTACTGCCAACCACTGCACTGCCAAGATATGTTTCTTCGGTTACAATTAAACTCAGCTTATCCATTTTTTTTCTCTTTTAAATTAGCTTATCAAATTTTTTTCTTTTTTAAATTCTAATAATACTGATGATTATAATACTAGGAAGTATCAAATGCTTACGCTCTTGTTGAAGAAGTTGAAGTATTGGAAATTTCGAAAGAAGGTCAAGAGTCCTGGGACGCTGCTGTTAGACGATATAATGAGAGAGTAGATACAGTTGAAGCTCGAATTACAGCAGCTCTTCGGGAGCAATTGGCAACTGCCAAGTCTGCGAATGAAATGTTCCGAATATTTGCCAGGTATGGAGATTTTTATGTCATGACCCTCATGAGTTTATGAGTAGAGTTGATCATTTTGTGTTTAATCCGCTCATTTTTGTACGGCGCTAGATTCAATGCATTGTTTGTTCGGCCACAAATCAGAGGAGCAATTCGGGAATATCAAACCCAGCTTATCCAGCGAGTCAAAGATGACATTGAAACCTTGCATGAGAAATTCAAGGTAATGATTGTACTTTTGACTTATTAGTAGTTAATAAATTTTCGTCAAAACAGGTTGAAAATGGTTTAATTTTAAATTATGAATTCATTGAAACATAAATAAAACTGAATAAAACTCCTTTTCTACCATCGAGTTAAGCTCGGGCCTGCTAATGAAATAAAGGCTCATAATATTAACGTTTACGATTTTAAATAGCATCGTTATGAATTTTACATGAAAGGCATTTACGTTAATAGCTGCTCTTATTTTGTGAGTTAGTTGTTACTTCTTTATAAACAAGTGCCAAAATTATAACTGTCGTTTGTCGCCTTTTGCATGGCTACGAAAATCTGTGCAAAAGTGAACTTCAAATGGATACATTTATACAATTTAAACATGGGAATAGTAGGCATACTTTAATAGCAGCCATGCAATGCGCCCTTTACTAGAACATTGGTTTTTTGTAATAATATAATGGTGATGCTTGCGTGGACAGTTAACTCGGGAGGTAATAATCATATTCCATGTATTTTATTTAAGACACAATACTCCTTAAGTAAATCGTACCGCATGAGTGAGTTCCGGGACATACCACCCGTATCTGGCTCAATTATATGGGCCAAACAAATTGACCGCCAACTAACAACATATCTGAGGCGCGTGGAAGCTATCCTAGGCTCGGGTTGGGAAAATCATGTTGATGGTAAGCCATGCGGAATGTTGAAAATGCTTTTACTAGTGATTAATTGTAAATGATATACTTTTAGGCGACTCAAAATGTGCTAACCATTGGTTGTAATAAGTCTCTAAAATTTTTATTTTAGGCCAGCGTTTGAAAAGTGACGGCGATAGTTTTCGTATAAAATTGAACGTGCAGCCGATTTTTGAAGAGTGGGTTGCGAAAGTTCAGCAAAAGGATGCAACAGTGAGTGGTCGAATTTTTGATATTGAGCACGGAAGAAGTCGGAGTGGAACTGGGAAACAGTTTCTGCGATTAAAAGTAAATTTCCTACCAGAAATCATAACGCTGTCTAAAGAGGTGAGTAACTGAAGTAGTTTTTTGTCAGTACTTTGTCCCAGCGTTTTGAACTTTAATTTTACTTGCTGTTATTTTATATTTAGCATAGTATGAACTCAAAGTTGTAGAAATTAGAGCCTGAATGTCTGGGCAAGAGAGCGTCTTATAAATTGAACGTCTCTCCAATCCATTTACAGGCGAGATCAAAATGCCGCGTTTTAATTGCACTTTTTGTTTAATTTCAATACAAACTGTGTTTCATGACTCGGCTACAGAACTATAACCTACATTTATTGTGCCTTGACGACTTTAAAATTGACGTTTCAAATTCAAACTAAAATTTACTTCCCTTTATAGGTTCGACACTTAAAAAATTTAGGCTTCCGCGTTCCATTGGCTATTATGAATAAAGCTCACCAGGCAAATCAGATGTACCCGTTTGCCATTTCATTGATGGAAAGTGTTCGTACTTATGAGCGTTCCTGGGAAAAGGTAAATTCATTTTAGACTCGTTCTCTTCTGTTTGCAGTGTTTCAGTTTGTTTTTTTTTAATTTTATTTTTTAGTGACTATTCATATACTAATTTTCAAATTTTCTTTTATAGTTCATATTTTCAAACGTTTACCTCAATTTGTTTTAATTTTTGTTCCATACAGAGTTTCATGATATTAATTACGTTATAATTATATCTACTATGTTAATGGCAATGCGATTTATTTATGTACGACGATTGACTGAACTGAACTCATGTCGTTGTAGAACTGCATGCTCTGTTTATTATTCATATTTAATATTTGGTATGTAGGAACTCAATTAATTATAGCTATAAGTATTAGTTACAGTTTAGCAATTTTTATTTTTGGAATATTTTTATAAAGCTACTGCCCTGTGATTTATGTTTACAAAAAAATTGTAATTACTATCTTTGGATTTTGGATCACTTTTTGGTTTTTCATTATTTACACTATGTAGTTTGTTAGTATTCTCGCTCTTTTTAGTGTTGAAGTCTATAGTACGTTTTTATTTTATTTAAAAAAAATAATGCGTCATATTTGCACAGTGTAAGTATAAATTATATCTACAATCTTATTCTAGCTTTTCCTCTTTTTTTCTTGTTTAAATTCATTTAATTTTTTTCGTTTTTTTTTCGTATTTGAATGACATACTATGATAACTAAATTACATATTTTATAATGTAGCATTATCTCAATGTATTTATACGCTTCATGACTTGATTATGGAAATTCCACTATTTAGCGTACTTACTAATTATTATATAAAAAAAGTTTTACTATTGGGCGAATACTTTGTTTTGTCAAATGCTGTTTATAATTTTGCACTTTTGTGGATCTCAGTTACGTTCCTGCACTGTTTTACAGTTGAGAGTATTTTATATGGATTTCAATTTTTTTCAGTTTCGTTTTGAAAAAAAAAAGATAAACTAATGTTAGATAAGTTCATAGTATTTTTATAGGGTTATTCAAGGCGCATAATGTTTAATTTTAAGTTGGTAAGAATTCTGATCTATTAATTACATAGAAATTTGTAAAATCCATCTTTTCTAGTTTGTTGATTGTATGTTTCTTCCTCCTATAGCTTGTGAGTCGGAGTAACTCAACGAATTTGAAGGTAGACCCAAAAATTCAAATCTGCCAAATTTATCGTAATGCAAATGCAACTTTGACTTTGTTTATTTGTACATAATCAATAAATGGATTTTAACTTTTTGTGTTTTTACGTTTATTTTGTGACAACATTATATATATTAATTTCAAAACTCTCGGCTCAACAGAATCGTTTTAGTGTTTTTACTGTGTTTTATTTTACGTAACTAGGTTCAGAATCCTCTTTGAATGAAGTTTACATATTTCAAATGCAGTGCCTCATTTGTGGCATTTTGTTTTTGGCTGTGCCGATTTAATATTTGTTGTTATTTTTGTTTTTGAGCTAATTTTTTATAAAGCTTCTATCCTGGGTTTGATTTTTTGTTTCAGTTTAACAATATATATGTAATAGGCAATAGGGTATGAATATTGTGCTTTGGAAATTTTGTCTAATATAATGGAGGAGGTTGGCAAGTTAAATAATTATGGGTATCTCTATTTTTTTGAAAGTTTTTAATTTTAATACTTTTTTTTTGCCAAAACAAGATTTTTGGTTACGTGGCATTTTTTTTACTATTAATTTTTTCATATACAAATATGTGGAATTTTTTGGCGATGAATTTTTGCGGCTGCTAAATTTAGTACTTAAATTACATACTAATTCTATATTAACTAGAAGTAAGTAGTTTTTACTTCACGTTTCTTTAATGGCTCGATTTTGAGAGTAAATTAAAGTACGCACTTGGCCGAAAAGGGTTACGTTTGCACGTTTGCATGCTTTTCACTATTTCTGCTTTTATAATTTTCCCCAAGTCCACCTATAGACTTTGGGTCTGGGTACTTTGAGGAGTGGGAGGGGGGAAGGTTTGGACTATATTAATTACGTGCGAACAAAATTTGAGCTGTGTAATTTACTTGACTAATATGAACTAACAAAACGAAAATCTTGGATTAATCTTGTGTTAATTTCATTAATTTGCCTGCGCTTACACTAATTACTAGTAAATGTAAAAATGTTAAATAATTTAAACATTTAAATAAGGATTTAATTGTAAACTTTAACACGACGCATCGCAACTCATATCATTGTGTAGCTATTGATTCCGGTGACGTGAATTTATCAATATAATTACGTAGCTGTAACTTAAATGCTAAATGCTATTGTTGTTATTTTTTGAGTTGGATTATGTAAATTCAGCTTTAATGTTGGGAAATTCAAATAATATTTAGATTGAAGATAAAGCCAATGTGACTTTACTAGTTGCTGGAATCCGTCAAGAAGTGCATCAACTTTTATCTGAGGTTTGTGAAGTATTTACTGTTACATGGATACAGCTGAATAGCTCCAATAAATGTCGTGGCACAGTTGAGTGTGTACTTTTGAATTGTATATACATGAGACTATTTTTATGTTGTAGGGAATGGGCCTCGTTTGGGAATCGTACAAGCTTGATCCATATGTCAAAAAATTGTCGGAAGCAGTTTTTCAATTTGCGGAAAAAGTAAGTGCATGTTTTATGGATCTTAGTTCGAACAATATGTTTTTATACAGGTTCTTGCTCTTCCAAACTTCCAATTGTAATGTTATAGAGTAAATTCATAAGCAATCGGAATGGTCAAAACTTTATTTTCGAGAATATCATTCAAAATGAGTTTACCAGTAGTTACTATGCATCTTAGCTAGAATGTGGAAAAAAAAATGTTGAAAAAGTCCCGGGTGGTACCGTCAGTAATAGGCCCTGCTCGCCTCGGCCCCACCGTATTAGGCCCCGCAATGACGGGTCCCTCTCGGATTCGGTCCCTGCTTGTGGCCGGTCCTGCTTTATTCGGTCCCATTATTTATAAATTATTTGTAATGAATACATACTGCGGAAAATATTACATCGGAACAGACATTTGTCCCCCTACCTTTCCACCAAAATTGTGGGTAGTACATGATCGTGTTTTGCAAAATGTTCCGCGATCAAACAATACCGTAGAGGGATTTAATAATGGTTTCAACATTCGTGTTGGCTGCGATCACCCGACTGTGTTCAAATTAATTCCTTCGTTCCAAGATGAACAGACAAAAACAGAACGAAATCTACTTCGCCGGACAGCTGGAGAAAATCCAGCGCGTAAAGAAATTAGATTCAGACATATTGATTTGCGTATAAAAAACGCCGTCGAACACAGGGAGGACTTGGAAAAAGTTCCTTATCTGAAGCGAATTGCATACAATCTTGGATGCATAAAAGTAAAAAATAGAGGTTCTCGACCTGACCAGCCACTAACGTTGACATCACTAGAACAACCAGATCAACTTCTTCCTCCACCGCTGCCACCGCTACCATCAACGTTGACATCGCCGACACAACCAGATGAACCTTCTCCTTTAACGCAGTCACCGCTGCCACCAACGTTGACATTACCGACACAACCACATCAACTTCTTTCTTCAACGCAGTCACCGCTGCCACCAACGTTGACTTCGGTGACAGTACCCGAACACCTTCCAACTACCAGAAAAAGAAGATTTCAACCCGAAATGTCAGTCTCGACAGTTGCTGCGCCTAAACGAGGGCCAGGACGTCCACGAAAGATTCGTAGCCCGGTTACAACTAACGCACAACCAAAACCCCGTGGAAGACCAAAAAAAGCAAAATCAACACACAACTTTGTTGCCTCCAACGATTCCCCTGGTCCACCAAAGCGACGACGTATCCACGAATTGCCAACTCAAGAATGTTAACTTCGTTTACCCTTTTTTTAACTGTTAATATTTAATTATGTTTTGTGACGCATTCTTCGATTTGTTAATATTTACTTCTTTGTCTTGATGCAATATTATTTACTAATTATTACGATATTTTACATTTTAATAAATTGACGTGGGTTATTATTACCTATTCAACTGTTGTTACTTGTTTTGCACAGTAAGCATGATATTAATATACGGGAACTAATATAAAAATTGTGGGACCGAATAAAGCAGGACCGGCCACAAGCAGGGACCGAATCCGAGAGGGACCCGTCATTGCGGGGCCTAATACGGTGGGGCCGAGGCGAGCAGAGCCTATTACTACCGGAACCGTCCCGGGTATAGTTTTAACGGAAAGTCGGGTATTTTCAGGAGATCCAAAATATTTCAGCCAACTTCAAACCGATTTTGATGCGGTTTGCTTTAATCGATGCTAAATACAATTATGCATGACACGAAAATTCAAAAAAAATTAGCTCAACGTTTTTTTGAAATTTTGAGAAATTTTTGTTTGCATATGGCACAGCAGTCCAAACAAAATTTGTCAAAATTTCGAAAAAACTTTGAGCTAATTTTTTTTTGAATTTTCGTGTCATGCATAATTGTATTTAGCATCGATTAAAGCAAACCGCATCAAAATCGGTTTGAAGTTGGCTGAAATATTTTGGATCTCCTGAAAATACCCGACTTTCCGTTAAAACTATACCCGGGACTTTTTCAACATTTTTTTTTCAACATTCTAGCTAAGATACATGGTAACTACTGGTAAACTCATTTTGAATGGTGTTCTCGAAAATAAAGTTTTGACCATTCCAATTGCTTATGAATTTACTCTATACAGTATAAAGTTAATACTGAAACATCGTTTTTGCTCAGGTGGACGAAGTGTTGAACGTGGAAATTCAAGTGAGCGTAGATATTAAGTCATTGGAGACTTGTGCTTATAGTGCCAAGACATTTGGGGATATTTTAGCCAAAATACAGAAGGCTGTGGATGACTTATCCTTAAAGCAGTATGCAAATCTAAATAAATGGGTTCAACATATCGACCAAGAAGTTGAAAAAAGATTGGCACTTCGTTTGGAAGCTGGCATCGCTGCATGGACAGGTTGTTTGGATGGACGATCTGACCAGGAAAATGATGACGAAGATACTGAAGGGCAAAAGCTAACCCATAAACTTGGAGGCGAACCAGAGGTAACTATACCGCTTGAATACTTACGTAACAAATAAATGCACAATATTATCATACTATTCTGGAATCTATGATTTTGGGGTTCATTACATTGTTAGATTGTTATATTAAATTTGTATGCAGATTAATATATGAAATTAATTTTGTCTAGCTTGGCCAACTGAAACTTGAAATGCGGATGACCCAACAAACACTATGGGCTTTTCCAGCTGTAGAAGAAGTACGGCAGCAGTTGTTTCAAAAATTATTTGGATGGCAAGCCATTGCAACTTCTCACCCTAGAATTCAAAGTTCCAGATACCAGGTAAATAACTTATTTCCAGTGAAATTATAAATCAAAAATATAATCTTTAAACAAGACACTTGACAGAAGAATGTGTCTCGTAAAATTTTTATTTCTTTTATTTATTTATTTCAGGTGGGTTTGGAGAAAGGAAATGCGTCCACCTACAAAGATTTACTAGCTAAATTACCAGGAGGTAATAAAACATTGGAGCGAGCGTACCAAGCTGTAGAATCTAAAATGAATGAAGTCACCAATTATGTTAACGAATGGCTCTGCTATCAAGCTTTGTGGGACTTACAACCTGACCAACTATATGGAAAACTCGGAGAAGATATAACACTCTGGCTCAAATGTCTCACAGACATCAAGTAAGCCTTACAAATGTATTATGTTTATATTTATTGCTGGCTGAGATGATCCTGTGATCACTGGAATACACCTAACAAAATGAAAATTATTTTTAGGCAAACAAGAAGCACATTTGACACTGCCGAAGTCAAGCGTACCTTTGGTCCCGTTGCAATTGAATACGGAAAAGTCCAGTCTAAAGTGTCTCTGAAGTATGATTCATGGCACAAAGATGCACTAGCTAAATTTGCAAACCTCTTAGGATCCCAGATGACTTCATTCCATGCTGATGTAGCCCGATCTCGTACAGATCTTGAACAACAATCCATTGAAACCTCATCAACCTCGGAAGCAGTAGGACTTATAACCTATGTCCAGACACTCAAGAAGAAAATGCTGGAGTGGGAAGAGCGAGTTGGAATTTACAAGGAAGGTCAGAGAATTTTGGAAAGACAGCGTTTCCAACTCCCAAATTCTTGGCTTCATATCGACTCTGTTGAAGGAGAATGGAGTTCTTTCTCAGAAATCCTCAAGAGAAAAGACTCATCAATTCAGATTCAAGTGGCCAGTCTTCAAGCTAAGATAATGAGTGAAGACAAGGCAGTAGAAGGAAGAACTCTTACCTTCTTGGGTGAATGGGAAAAAGAGAAGCCAGTTAAAGCGGACTTAAAGCCAACGGAAGCCATAAGACAACTTGTTTTGTTTGAGAATCGCTACACTAAATTGAAGGATGAGAGAAGTAATGTGTTGAGGGCGAAGGAGGCTTTAGAGATAGCAGGGATTGGAAGTGAGACGGCTGATCGATTTACAGTCGCTCTTGAAGAGCTACAAGACTTGAAGGGAGTGTGGGCCGAGTTGAACCGTATTTGGGAACAGATTGATGAACTTAAGGAAAAGCCTTGGCTGTCTATTCAACCAAGAAAAATTCGACAGCAAATCGATGGTCTTTTGGGACAACTGAAGGATTTACCTGCGAAGCTTAGGCAATATTCATCCTATGAACATGTTAAGAGGCTGCTACAAAGTTTTGCAAAGGTAAGTCCAAGGTCGATATTTTGTTAAAATTCTCACAATAAATGATGATGACAACTTCTTGACCTTGAATTCCCATGTTGTGGTACGTCTACAGATCTGAATTTGCATTTTGAAAGGAAAAGAATATATTTTTGTGTTGAGCATTATTAAATGTTGAAAATTCATTGTATTGCAGGTGAACACGTTGATTATTGAGCTCAAGTCAGAAGCGCTAAAAGAACGGCACTGGAAATCCCTAATGAAGTCTCTCCGTGTAAACTGGGTGCTGTCGGATTTAACGTTAGGTCAAGTTTGGGACGTCGACTTACAAAAGAATGAGAAAATTCTTCGAGACGTAATAATAGTAGCCCAAGGAGAAATGGCGTTAGAAGAGTTTTTGAAGCAAGTCCGTGAGAGTTGGCAGACGTATGAGCTGGAACTTATTAATTATCAGAATAAATGCAAGTTAATCAAAGGATGGGATGATTTATTCAATAAACTTCGTGAGCACATCAATTCGGTGGCTGCTATGAAATTATCCCCATACTACAAAGTTTTTGAAGAAGAAGCAAATGCTTGGGATGACAAGCTAAATCGAATCCTTGCCCTCTTTGATGTCTGGATTGACGTCCAGCGAAGATGGGTCTATCTGGAGGGAATTTTCCTTTCAAGCCAAGATATAAAAGCCCTTCTCCCAATGGAAACATCAAGATTTCAAAGCATTAGTACCGAATTCCTTGGCCTGATGAAACGTGTGAGTAAGTCTCCCAAAATTTTAGACGTCCTTAATATTCAGGGTGTCCAGAGATCCTTGGAGAGACTTGCAGATCTTCTTCAAAAAATCCAGAAAGCTCTTGGAGAATACCTAGAGAGAGAAAGGTCCTCCTTCCCAAGATTCTACTTCGTCGGAGATGAGGATCTCTTAGAAATTATTGGTAACAGTAAGAACCTTGCACGGCTACAAAAGCACTTTAAGAAAATGTTTGCGGGCGTGTCCGCCGTTGTTTTAAGTGAAGACCAGACAACAATTAGTGGAATTGCAAGTCGAGAAGGTGAAGTGGTGACGTTTTTGACTCCAATTGTGGTGACTGACCAGAAGGTGAATGAGTGGCTGTCAGCTGTTGAGAGAGAAATGCGAGTATCTTTGGCCACACAGTTGGCCCAAGCGGTCAATGAGGTGGCCAAATTCAATGAAAGGATTGACCAGAATCTCTTTATGGAATGGTGTGACCGATTTCCTGCGCAGTTAGTTAACTTAGCGGCTCAGATTTGGTGGTGTGATGGAGTGGAGGCGGCTCTTGGAGATAAAGCAAAATTAGAAAGTGTTGTCAAGCGTGTAGAAAATACACTCAATGTTTTAGCAGATTCTGTACTTCATGAGCAGCCAGCTTTGAGAAGGAAAAAATTGGAGCATTTGGTAAGTTTCGTCTTTTACGCTTGTTACGTTTGCTAATTATAATTAACGCATTTATCATGGCAAGTTTCATTTAGATAGGGTATTATTCAATTAGTTAGGGGTTAACTAAAATTGTGGACATAGTGTTCAACATGCAAACTGTTGTATTGCATACATTGTCATGTTTTCGTGTTCGCTTCCAGATTCATACTTTTTAGTTAAAAGTTATAACATCTAATTTTTCAGCTTAGCTTCCTTGAGATATCAGCACAATATTTTAAAGATTGTTTTTGATTTTAGATAAATGAATTTGTTCACAAACGAACGGTCACAAGACACTTACTAACAAGTGGCGTGACTCACTCCAAGGCCTTTGAGTGGCTGCGGCAGATGCGATTCTACTTCGACCCTAATCAACCTGATGTACTTAAGAAATTGAGTATTAATATGGCAGACGCCAAATTCAATTATGGGTTTGAGTATCTCGGAGTTCAGGAGAAGCTTGTACAGACTCCGCTTACCGATAAGTGCTACCTAACAATGACGCAGGCGTTAGAGGCACGGTTAGGTGGATCCCCATTCGGTCCAGCTGGCACTGGGAAAACAGAATCTGTAAAAGCTCTTGGTCATCAGTTGGGACGATTCGTGCTCGTATTTAATTGTGATGAGACCTTTGACTTCCAAGCCATGGGAAGAATTTTTGTCGGATTGTGCCAAGTGGGTGCTTGGGGGTGCTTTGATGAATTGTGAGTGCTTTGAAATTAATGTTGTGTTACTTTTATAGTTGTGCATTTTTCATCAGATATTACATGATTATTTTTCTTACAATTTCGAATTTAGTAATCGGTTAGAGGAGCGAATGTTATCTGCTGTATCTCAGCAAATTCAGACAATTCAAGAAGCCTTAAAATCCCAGAAGGAAGGCGGACAGAGGGAAGGAATTCTGTCTGTCGAATTAGTGGGCAAAACAGTGAAAGTTTCATCCGAAATGGCCATCTTCGTCACCATGAATCCCGGTTATGCTGGCAGGTCGAATCTGCCCGACAATCTTAAGCAACTTTTCCGTTCGTTGGCAATGACAACACCAGACCGGCAGTTAATTGCCGAAGTTATGTTGTTCTCGCAAGGCTTTCGTACAGCGGTAAGTATCTCACTTCGTGTATTTTGTATGTAAAAATTATTCTCCATTTCCTCAATACCTAGCTCCTTCCCGAACAGTCTACAGTTGTGAGTCCAGTTCGATAGTATTTAAAAACATGCTTCCTTTTGGACTGTTCCAGGAAACCTTAGCAGCAAAGGTGGTACCATTTTTCAGACTCTGCCAACAACAGTTGTCTGCTCAGAGTCACTACGATTTTGGACTTCGAGCGCTGAAATCTGTGCTTGTGAGTGCTGGAAACGTGAAAAGAGATAGGATTCAAAAAATTAAAGAAACTGCTGCTCAGAGGGGTGAACAAGTCGAAGAATCTAAAATTGCTGAAAACTTACCTGAACAAGAAATACTTATTCAGTCAATCTGTGAAACTATGGTTCCCAAATTAGTTGCAGAAGATATTCCGCTTTTGTTCTCCTTACTTAGTGATGTCTTCCCAGGTGTGCAGTACACACCGGCACAAATGGATCAGTTGAAAGAACATATACGGGCTATTTGTGCTGAAGAGTATTTGGTCTGTGGGGAAAATGCTTGGATGGAAAAGGTCAGTTTTATTCATTTAAGTTTCGTGGATTTTTCTCATATTTGCATATTATTTTATTTTTTTAATATATCATATCATAATATTGCATCCTTTTTAAACAGAATCTTTTAGCACGATGCATCTCATTTTATTTTTGTACAATTCTAGGGACTAGATTAAACTACATCCTAGAGTCATTAGGAAACCTTGAGTAATTCATTTATTTTTATTTTGTAAACAATTAAGTAGTGCATGTTTAGGGCCCAAGATATTAATTACAGTGTGCCTTATGGGCATAGGTAATTGTAGCTTTATTTTAGTGAGTTACGTAATAGCATTCCATAATTTCTGTAATATTATTTATTTCTAACTTTCGTCTATATCAAATTATATCATTGCATGCGTATTGTTTCTAGTTTTCATTTATTACTTATGATTATTCTTTGTAACATACATGCTCAGGCTTTTCGTTTTTGTTTTATTTTTGTGAATGTTGTAACGATAACGGTTGCCATTCTGTGGCCTTTTTAAAATTTAATAGTAATGTTTGCATTAAATTCAAAAAATTATTGAGTATAATATTGAAGTGTTTTAACTGGGATTTTTATTTGTGTGAAATAAATGTTACGCATACACTTTTACTATAACGAAACAAAACAACAGGGATATCATGGAAAGTCTTGGATAGAAAAAGTAAGAAGTTTTCACGTACATATATTTGTGTAGTATTATAAAAAGCCTTAAGTGGGTCGTTTAAAATGTCAGGACCTACCCTCGATTACTCAATTTCGAATATGGCAGTGGTTGACTGTTTCGTCATATTTAAAAATTTAAATTGCTAAATTTAGAGAGCGAAATATTTGCTGCATTGGAAGGATAAACAGTGGTTAGTGATACCTAAATATTTAAATGTTCTAGGTGTTGCAACTGTATCAAATCCAAGCTCTAAGTCATGGTGTGATGCTGGTGGGAAGTTCAGGCTCTGGAAAATCAACGGCCTGGAAAGTCCTATTGAAAGCATTGGATCGTCATGAAGGTGTTGAGGGAGTGTCCCATGTTATTGACCCGAAAGCGTTATCTAAAGAGGCTTTGTATGGATTTATGGATCCAAATACGCGAGAGTGGACCGATGGATTATTTACACATATTTTGAGGTAGGTATTGATAATCTTTTAGTGTTAATTTGCTGCTGCCCCAAGACTTGCATTTCACAAGTTATTTTCAAAGTTGTTTGATTATTGAATTATAATTTCCGAATATATTATTAATATTGGTTATTGGTCTGTGAATTGGGTTGCAGGAAAATTATAGATAATGTGCGAGGAGAAAGGGGGAAACGTCAATGGATCGTTTTTGATGGCGATGTGGATCCAGAATGGGTTGAAAATCTTAACTCCGTTTTAGACGATAATAAACTGCTCACCCTGCCTAATGGGGAGCGTTTAGCCTTGCCCCCCAACGTCCGTCTCGTGTTTGAAGTGCAAGACCTTAAACATGCCACGATGGCCACTGTCTCCAGGTGTGGTATGGTCTGGTTCTCACATGATGTCCTTTCCACGGAAATGCTCTTCCATCATTTCCTCTCCAGGCTTCAGAACATTTCCCTAGATGACTTGGAAGAGAACGATCAGTTTAACATGAGCAGTGCTCGACTCACAGATAATAAGCCAGACGGAGAAGAAACGTCACCAGCCCTGAGACTTCAACGTGAAATATCCACCCTTCTCCAACCTTACTTCACCCCAGATGGTCTCGTAGAAAAATGCTTAGACTTTGCCGCTACCCTTGAGCATATCATGGATTTCACACGAATGCGTGCATTGTCCTCCCTGTTTTGCATGATGAATGAAGCTGTGAGGCAGATTCATTCTTACAATTCAACGCATCAAGATTTCCCTCTTGACCCGGATGCAGTTGATAGATTTATTTCAAAATCTGTTATATATGCCATTCTCTGGTCCTTCACAGGGGACGCAAAACTGAAAGTACGGCACGAGCTCGGTGAGTATATCCGTAGCATCACCACTATCCCACTTCCACCCCAAAATGCACAGTCACCTATTGTCGACTACGAAGTCACCATCCAAGGTGAATGGTCTCCATGGTCCGTCAAAGTTCCACGGACGGATGTTGAGACTCATAAAGTAGCTTCACCAGATGCGGTCGTTCCTACCTTGGATACAGTTCGTCATGAGTCCTTACTTGCAACTTGGCTTACAGAACATAAGCCTTTGGTCCTCTGTGGTCCACCTGGGTCGGGTAAAACCATGACGTTGCTGTCAGCACTACGGGCTTTACCAGATATGGAAGTTGTGGGACTCAACTTTTCCTCTGCCACGACTCCAGAGCTTCTGCTCAAGACCTTCGATCATTACTGCGAGTATAGGAAGACGCCTAATGGGGTTGTTCTCGCTCCTATTCAGGTGATTATATATATATAGTTACTAATCAGTATAGTATTTAATTTTTTATCTCGATGAAAGGTGATGACTATTATTTCGGGTATCTTGAATATCTTGATTTCATCAAGTATTTGTGAGCTTATTTTCGTCATCTGATTTCAAATTTGGAAGTAAAATGCTAAATACAAGTCATTCGTGTAATAGTAAAATTAAATGTTCTAAAAGAAATATATTTTATTTTAGTTGGGTAAGTGGCTAATTCTTTTCTGCGATGAAATCAATTTACCTGATCAAGACAAGTACGGAACACAGCGTGTTATTTCCTTCCTGAGGCAACTTGTTGAGCACAAGTGTTTCTATCGAACCTCAGACCAGTCGCTAGTGAGGCTGGAAAGGATCCAGTTTGTCGGGGCATGTAACCCGCCAACAGATCCTGGACGTAAACCACTTTCTCACCGATTCCTAAGACATGTCCCTGTTGTATATGTCGACTACCCAGGAGAAACATCGTTGAAGCAGGTCCGTTTATTTTTACCTCCAATAAGGTGTTGTCTTTAAATGTCTTTGCTTGGTTGACCTGCAGCTGAAACCTTGACGTAGTAAAAGGTAACTTATAAATCGTATTTTTATTTACAGATTTACGGAACTTTCAATCGAGCCATGCTAAAGCTCGTCCCCACTCTAGTGCCGTACGCGGAACCCTTAACAAATGCAATGGTAGAGTTCTTCTTAAAATCACAAGAGCGCTTCACTCAAGACATGCAACCTCATTACGTCTATTCACCTCGTGAAATGACCCGATGGGTTCGAGGCATATACGAAGCTATCCGACCCCTCGATAGTCTCCCTGTAGAAGGACTTGTCCGTCTCTGGGCTCATGAGGCCCTTCGACTTTTTCAAGATCGCCTCGTTTATGATGATGAGCGTCAGTGGACGAATGAAAATATAGACCAAGTTGCCCTCAAGCATTTCCCGACTATCAATAAAAAAGAAGCTCTGGTCCGCCCCATTCTATACTCTAATTGGTTATCCAAGGATTACATTCCTGTTGATCGTGAGGAACTGAGAGACTACGTAAAGGCCAGGCTTCAAATTTTCTACCAAGAAGAATTGGATGTTCCTTTGGTTCTCTTTGATGAAGTACTAGAACATGTTTTGAGAATGGATCGAATCTTCAGACAACCCCAAGGGCATCTTCTTCTTATTGGAGTTGCTGGCTCTGGGAAAACCACTCTGAGTAGATTCGTAGCTTGGATTAATGGACTGCAAGTCTTCCAAATTAAAGTTCATAATAAATATACAGCAGCTGAATTTGATGAAGATCTGAGAAGCGTGCTAAGACGGGCTGGATGCAAAGGGGAGAAAATTTGCTTTATCCTCGACGAGTCTAACGTGCTCCAAAGTTCCTTTTTGGAGCGAATGAATACCTTGCTAGCCAATGGAGAAGTTCCTGGTTTATTCGAGGGGGATGAGTACACCACCCTCATGACTCAGTGTAAGGAAGGGGCAACTCGTGAAGGACTCATGCACGACTCAGGGGAAGAATTGTATAAATGGTTTGCTGGTCAGGTAATGAGAAATCTCCACGTCGTTTTCACGATGAACCCCAGTGAGCAAGGGCTCAAAGATCGAGCCGCCACTTCTCCTGCTCTTTTCAACAGATGTGTCCTGGATTGGTTTGGGGACTGGACTCACTCTGCACTTTTCCAAGTTGCGAGAGAACTCACACTCAAAGCTGATTTAGAAAACCCTTCATGGAAAACTCCCCTAGAACTACCACTTGCATTTGAAGACCTCAACCCTGCCCTCATGCAACATCGAGATGCTGTCGTGAATGCTTTCGTCTTTGTGCACTTAACGTTGCACAAGGCGAACAAGCGTTTAGCAAAGCGTGGTAACCGAACTATGGCCATAACCCCAAGACATTTCCTCGACTTCATTAATCACTTTGTTAAGCTGTATAATGAAAAACGATCAGATCTTGAAGAGCAACAACTTCATTTAACCATTGGTTTGAACAAGATTGCTGAGACAGTGGACCAAGTGGAAGATATGCGAAAGACTCTCGAATTGAAATCGAAGGAATTAAATGAGAAGAATGAGCTGGCCAATAATAAGTTAAAGGAGATGATTGGAAGGCAGCAGGAGGCTGAAAAAAGGAAAGTTCAAAGTCAATCCATTCAAGTAGCTTTGGTAAAGCAAACAGAAGAGATCACAAAGAAACAAGCTGATGTAACGAAGGACTTAGAGCAAGTAGAACCAGCGGTAAGGGATGCAGAACAAGCAGTACAGTCCATTAAGAAACAACAATTGGTTGAAGTACGTTCCATGGCTAATCCACCAGCAATTGTTAAAATGGCTTTGGAATCTATCTGTCTCCTTCTCGGTGAAACTAATGTTGATTGGAAAGCTACTCGGGCTGTTTTGAACCGAGAAAATTTCATAAGTACCATCGTCAACTTTGAGACCGAGTCTATTTCTGATGATATGCGTGACAAAATGAATGCAAAATATCTGTCAAACCCTGACTACAATTTTGAAAAGGTGAATCGTGCCTCCTTGGCTTGTGGGCCTCTTGTTAAATGGGCAATTGCCCAATTCAATTTTGCAAATATGCTAAAAAGAGTTGAGCCCCTACGAGATGAATTGCGAAACCTTCAAATGGCTGCAGAAAAGAATCAAAGTGAAGGCACTCAAGTTACGGATGACATTCAAAGACTTGAACAACAGATTATAAGCTACAAGGAGGAGTATGCCCTTCTGATTGCACAAGCACAAGCCATCAAATCTGACTTGGAAAATGTCCAGAGTAAAGTGGAAAGGTCAATGGCCCTTCTTAAGAGTTTGGGGATGGAAAGGGATCGATGGGAGGGAAGTAGTGAAGCTTTTAGAGGACAAATGGCGACTATTGTGGGAGACGTGTTATTATCAGCTGGATTCCTATCGTATGCGGGATACTTTGATCAACAGTATAGGCAAAACTTATTCAACACGTGGTGCGATCATTTGAGTAAGGCAGCCATCAATTATCGTCAAGATCTGGCATTGTGTGAATACTTAAGTCATCCTGATGAACGTCTTAGATGGAAAGATAACTCACTCCCAGATGACGACCTTTGTACAGAAAATGCAATCATGCTTAAGAGATTCAATCGCTATCCACTTATTATTGATCCTTCAGGACAAGCAACGGAATTTTTAATGAAGGAGTATTCAGAGAGAAAGTTGACGAAAACATCTTTCCTTGATGATTCATTCCGTAAGTTACTTTCCAATTTTAATCTATTTTTCCTACTTAACTACATGACTTTGTCTTGTATTTATTCAAAAGTAACATGCAATACAGATAATGATGATTTGAATTCCCTCATATGAAAGTCTTTGACTTTAATTTATTCAATGTTCGCTATAAAAATTGGCTGATTCTGTATTGCATTCATTCCTAAGTATTAAAACGTGTGCTTTAATCCTATTGTTTGAATTAAATGGCTTCCATTTTGTATTTTTATGCAGGCAAAAACTTGGAGTCTGCATTGCGTTTTGGGAACCCGCTGTTAGTTCAAGATGTGGAGAGTTACGATCCAATCTTAAATCCTGTTCTAAATCGAGAAGTACGACGTACTGGTGGCCGAGTTCTAATTTCTCTGGGGGAACAAGATATTGATTTGTCACCTGCGTTTGTAATTTTCTTGTCCACGAGAGATCCTACGGTAGAATTTCCTCCTGATGTTTGTTCTCGCGTAACTTTTGTCAATTTTACGGTGACTCGAGCATCGCTCCAGAGCCAGTGTCTCAATCAAGTTTTGCGAGCTGAAAGACCTGATATTGATCAAAAGCGGTCAGATCTACTCAAATTGCAAGGTATTTCAGTTCAGCAATTTTAGATTTATTGTTTTTGTTGGTTGAAGATTCTTGCACATTAGCCAACAGTTCGCTTGTGTTAACTGTGCAGGGATGGTAATCAGGTTCCTGTTGTTCATTCCTGATGTTATTCTTTATTTTGAATATTATATATTAAGTTAAATCTACTTTTGTTTTACTTTACAGGGGAATTCCAAGTCCGACTCCGCCACCTGGAAAAGTCTCTACTGGGTGCGTTAAATGAAGCCAAGGGGAAAATCCTTGATGATGATAGTGTAATCACGACACTAGAAAATCTTAAGCTGGAAGCAGCCGAAATCTCGAGAAAAGTTGAAGAGACGGACAAAGTTATTGGAGAAATTGATGCGGTGTCTCAACAATATATGCCACTTGCACAGGCTTGTAGTTCCATTTACTTCACTCTGGAGAATATGCATCAAATGCATTTCCTGTATCAATACTCCCTTCAGTTCTTCCTGGATATGTTTATGTCTGTTTTGAATGGTAATTCACGGTTGAATGGTGTTAAGGATCATGGAGCAAGACTGGATATTATCACTAAAGATTTGTTTAAGGTAATGCCATTATCATCCTTGCATTATTTTGGTAAAAGTAACACTGCCAAAATCGAATATGCCTTTTTAAATATTTTAAGTAAATTGAATATGATGATTTGAATTCCCTCATATGAAAGAAGTTTGATTTAAATTTATTCAATGTTCGCTAAAAAAAAATCTGCTGATTCTGTTGTACTTCACTACTTACGTTAATATTTTACGAGAAAAGCGTAAAACTACTTTGGCAATTTATCAAAAATGTTTTAACTTTAAAAATTTTAAGGTGGTTTCGGATCGAGTATCTAGAGGGATGCTTCACATTGATCGATTACCTTTTGCTATTCTACTTGCACGCATTTTCTCCAAGGGCCTATTTGAGAGTGTGTTTCAACGGTTTTTGCGTTTTAAGGAAGGTGTTTTACCTCAGTCTAAGGTACTTAAATAATTTCAACTTAAGATATTTTCATTAGTACTAATAAATATTGCAGAGTTAAAAAATGACGCGATTTAATTGATTTATTTATGATATTTTGTCTCTTCGTTCCTAGGCTTCGTTTCCACATTATTTAGCAGCAGATCAAGTAGAAGGAATGATGAGACTGCAGTCCAAAGTTCCAGCGTTTAAAAACTTGGAAAGTAAAGTTGAGTCTAACGACTTTATGGCATGGCTGAGACACCCAACACCGGAGACGAATGTTCCACAATTGTGGGAAGAAGGGGGTGGAGATATGCAAGAAGCTACTAAGACTGTTAACAAGTTATTGCTCATTCAGGTGTGAATCGAATTTTAAGCCTTTGTTTTTAAACTATATTTTCAAAATGTGATGCGTGTTGACCTCGTCGACAACAACTTTATCATACGTTTCACTTTTAAAATTGTAGGCATTCCGCCCGGATCGTGTCGTAGCAATGTCTCACATCCTATCTGATGAAGTATTAGGTTCAGACTTCTTTTCTAATGAGGACGTTGATCTTGGAAAGATAGTTGATTTAGAAGTAACGTGTAGAACGCCGTTACTTTTGTGTGCCGCCCCCGGCTTTGATGCGTCCGGGCGTATAGATGATTTAGCAGCACAGAAAAGTCAGACTTTGGTTTCCATTGCTATAGGGTCTGCAGAGGGATTCACACAAGCGGATCAAGCGATTGCCTCTGCCGTTAAAACTGGACGGTGAGTGAATTAAAGCTGGATGAACAAAACCAAGCGTTCTGTGTGCTGCTATACTTTTAGCTCTCTTCAGAGTTCGAATAATTTCTACAATGAGTATTACTTTGTGCATATTTACAGGTGGGTATTGCTTAAAAATGTTCATTTGGCTCCCCAATGGCTTTTACAACTGGAGAAAAAAATGCATTCCCTTCAACCTCATGCATCTTTCCGCCTTTTCTTGACCATGGACATTCATCCAAAAATTCCCGTAAATTTACTTCGGGCTGGACGTGTATTTGTCTTTGAGCCTCCTCCAGGAATTAAAGCCAATCTACTCCGTACGTTCAATACTGTACCAGCAGCGAGGATGATGAAGGCGCCAAGTGAGCGAGCTAGGCTTTATTTCTTAGTCGCTTGGTTTCATGCAGTTGTTCAAGAAAGATTGCGCTACGTTCCTCTGGGATGGTCTAAACACTATGAGTTCAATGAAGCGGATCTACGAGTTGCCTGTGATACTTTGGATACTTGGATTGATTCTACTGCAATGGTAACAAAATTGATTATATAGCGTTGATACTGCCTATTTCATTAATAACCCACCCAGAAAACAAAATGAGGTGTACTGTGTTAGTAATAATTCAACTGTAATTTTATAGGGTCGTACAAACTTGCCACCAGATAAGGTCCCTTGGGACGCTCTGAAAACTTTGTTTTCTGAGACTATTTATGGTGGTAAAGTAGATAATGAGTTTGATGCTCGTCTTCTCTCGTCCTTTGTTCACCGACTGTTTACCCCTAGAAGTTTTGAAGCTGAATTCCTCATGGTGGCCAATGCTGATGGTGGAGACATCTCAATGCCAGATGCTATCCGAAGAGATCAGTTTTTAACTTGGGCTAATGGGCTTGGTCATCGCCAAACTCCAGCGTGGCTAGGGCTCCCTACACATGCTGAGAAAGTTTTACTTACAAATCGGGGCTCAGAAATGGTGTCAAAGCTATTGAAAATGCAGATCATAGAGGATGACGAGGACATACCTGCCATTGAGTCAGATGTGACAGATGAAGAACATGTTGGAGCACCAGCTTGGATGAGAACATTAAGGATTTCTGCAGAAGAATGGCTGAAATTGCTCCCTGAGCAGTTGTTGCCTTTGAAGCGGACTGTCGAAAATATCAAAAGACCATTGTATCGATTCTTTGAGAGAGAAGTGGCAGCAGGTGTGAGCATGCTGCAAACTGTTAAACTAGACCTTACGGATGTCAACCTTATTTGCCAGGTACGTAATCTTTAATCATTTTAATTTCGACAGAATGTGTTCTTGATTTCCTCATATAAATTCATTTATTCAGTGCTAAATTCGTTGCTGAGTTGTATGAATGATAAAAAAATCTTTTTTTTTAATTTTTAGGGGGAAAAGAAACAAACTTCATACCATCGAAAGCTAATTGCAGAGCTTGTACGTGGAATGATTCCAGACAGTTGGGGTGGGAAGTATCCTGTGCCTAGAGGTTGCACGGTCATTAGCTGGATTAACGATTTAGCCCTTCGTGTTCAACAACTAATTACTGTTTCACAAACCTTAATTTTGGAAGGCGTAGAGCAGTTAGAGGCACGTAACGAATTATGTTAACTTGAAAATATATTTTTGTTTGTTTTGTAGTTAGGTAATTCAATTTAAAATGATGAACCAAGGGTTTTGAATAGAATGATATTTTCAAATTTTCGTCATCTGATTTTTTGCAGTAAACATTAATGTATTGTAACGAAACTGTAATAAAAAATTTTAAAGGCTTAAACTAATATGACTGTAATTCTGGAATTTTAGGCCGTTCCAGTTTGGCTTGGTGGACTATTCAATCCGGAAGCATATTTCACTGCTACTCGGCAATGTGTTGCCCAGGCTAATGGCTGGTCCATCGAAGAATTAATATTAGATGTGAACGTGGGAGGAAAGGGCTATATTAACTTTGTACTAACTGGTCTGAAGCTACAAGGAGCGGCATGGAAGGACGGGGGGCTTCAATTGTCAGCTGACGTGCTTAGCGATTTGCCAACTGTTTCGCTAAATTGGGTCAAGTAAGTTGTGAATCAAAAACATTTATTGTAGTTGTAGCACCTTTCCTTATACATTTGTTCGTATTATTGTGTTTTAATATTATTTTATATATTTTTTAAATAATTTTTTACAGGATTGATCCAAACGTAAACATGAAAGAAGGAAAGATTACTCTTCCAGTTTATTTGAATTCCACTCGAGACGATCTTTTGTTTACGGTGGACATGAGGATGGTGAAGCTACAGGATAAATATAGTTTCTACGAGCGTGGAGTCGCTATTCTGGCGTCTACTCTCACTTAAATATTAACACGGGCAATCCAAAATGCTTAAAATAATTCCATATTAATATGCGCACGCTACCTTTCATAATTAACTCTTATTTAGTTGTTCTCGGTGATTTTGTTTTTCTTTCTCACGCTCACGCTCGCAGTGATCTACATTATAGAATCTTAAAAGGTAGTCTCGCAGCTTGAAATTATATTAAATGAAACGAAACAGTATTTGCTTTAATAAATATTCCAGTCTTTGTTATATTATGTACTAGTGAAAGGGTTCTTATCTGAAATGAATTTTAAAAACTTTCACATCCTAGCCTTTAGACTCTTTATTTATTACATGGTTTGCTTTTGCGACGTTTTTGTTGATTATTTTCATGTCAATCGTGAAAAGTGTAATGAAATTAGGAAGTGTTTGTTAAATTAAATCTAATCTTTAAGTTGTTAAGCGTAGCCAAAATTAATTGATGAGTGATAATTCAATTAAATGAGGAATATGTAACGCTTTACAGCTTTAATTATTTATAAAAAAAA
The DNA here is from genome assembly GCA_949802685.1 of Dicyrtomina minuta. Lineage (NCBI taxonomy): Eukaryota > Metazoa > Arthropoda > Collembola > Symphypleona > Dicyrtomidae > Dicyrtomina > Dicyrtomina minuta. The sequence goes on along the minus strand of OX461808.1, from coordinate 65,723,072 downwards.
TACCTACTAGTATAGAAATAATTTCCTTTAATTAAAATGTTAAGTTCGGTTGTCGGGATGGTATAATAGTTTGATGATTGTGTTTACCTCAATTATCATTCTTTATCTAACATATTTATAGTATAAACTAATACCAAGTGTATTACTCATTGTAATATTTGCAATCCTACTGTATTCCAAATATAAACTATTGTAAATTGGAATTAAAATGGAATAAAATATGAAGTGTCTGCCTTGAAATTGATGTTTTTCCTGTTTTTCGTCTCAGTGCCTCATTTCACGTCATGAGTCTCTATAGGTAAGGTAATTGCGTGTTCATTCTTTCACAATTTTGAAAAACCGGCATACATCCAAGCTCATATATGTCTAATAACTACACCAGATGATTATTTTTTGTTAGAAAAAATATTGAGTCACTGTTCAACAGTTGCAATAGCTGCATACCATCAGTATACATACTGCTATGTACTACATGCTATGCTATGTAAAGTAGATTGTAAGATGCAATACGAATGAACTGCAAAATTTTCATGTGACTTTTACGTTTTACTACAAACTGAAGCTAACAAAATTAGCGAAGCTGTCGTTGCAGTCCAGTGCACATAATTTATAACAGACGTTTTTTTTTATTTATTAGTAAGCCTGTGGGTCTAGATTTTAAAAAATGAGCAAAAATTTCAGTGAAGTGGACAAGAATTATCTGAATATGGGTTTGCTAGTTTGATGGCAAGAAATTTTTGAATTTTAATTACGAAGTTAGTATTACGTAAACGGAGGAACTCACTTATTTCAAAACACCAGCAGGACGTCATTTTGGGCGCATGCTACGCCCATAGTTCCAATGCTAATCCCATACTCCCAATGCTACACCAGGCGCCCGTAATGGACCAGTTGCACATTGACACCATCTACTGGGAAAACCTGTGAACTAATACAAAAGATAAGGCAAAATCATACTATCTCGTGAGTGGCTATGTTACCAGTTTGAGGTTTATAGTTTTAAATAGCCATGCCTGAGTTGTCACTCAACTTACCCATCTTTCTACGTACCGCAACCCTTTTCTGGTATCCTGGTTACGGTAACCCGACCAATCAGTGGTACGACCAGTTTACCATCTCCAGCACCCGGTCCGTTGCGCCCCGGTGTTGTGGCAAAGAAATATTGCCTGGCTGCATCAAGCTAACTGTGTGCCCTTCAACTTCTGCCTTGTCTCAAAAACCCTTTCTCCGGTATTCCTGTGCCGCCCTACCGCAATGTGGAGCTAATTAGGCGTTTCTCTGTTTCCGGTACTCGTCCAATGCAGTTCTTACGGTTTGTTATCCCTCTAGGACCCGGGTCAATAGGGTCTGCTGCAAAAATACTTAAACAAACCACCGCATTTATCTCCCCCTGGGCGGCTCATACCGCCGCCTAAAGCTATCAGTATGCCCTTACAAGGACTTTAGCCTTGCTCTAGTTGGCCTTTAGTTCCCGCGTCGGTCACCGATATCACTATACTAAGTCTTCAACCGGCTACCGTGAGCAACCCAGTTTCCGGTATCTTGGTTACACTCAACAGTAGTTTTACCAATGATCAACCACAAACTACTATTTTCCGGCACTCTGGTTACATTAGAGCGTAACCGTGATTGATATAGCTACCGGCGCCGGCCGACCCGGCGCCTTTAACTTAACTACTGATATAAATACCGGCGCCGGCCAACCCGGCGCCTTTAACTTATCAAAATCAATGCCGGCGCCGGCCGACCCGGCGCCTTCAACCTAACTATTTGTAGCGGTGGTTCCGGTCTCCCGGCTTCATCACCGTGTTTCCCTACTAAGTCTAATCCTGAATCCACTGATTCCCGTCTCCTCGCCGATGGCCGTCTGCCATCCTTCTCTCTCAACCCGGTGCCTACTAAGATTCCTTCTGCAAATACTTAACGTTTTAATTGCGTACCCGTCTTTGTTTACCCACACAAGCTTTCAACCTGTGACCAACGACCGCACCACTGATCGCCGGTATGAACAAGGACACTGAGTTGCTCCCTTGTCGAGGTCTTGGCTCCGCAACGCCTCACTTCGAGCGGCCGCAACTCAGGCTGAGTTTTAGTGTTTATACACCTGGGACTCTACCGGTGTTCTACAATGATGTAATACTCCTTGCCTACGGAGTTTTCTCAATAACTGCGGATTTGGGATTGATGTTTTAGCCCAAAACGGCCAAAAGATATGCGGCTACGTACCTTATCCTGATGCCTGCAAACTGAATTTTTACCATCACCATCTCCCCGTAGCATCTCTGGTGATCTAAACTAGCTATACGCGCCTACCGCTCTTTCCAATTCACTTTGCGTTCCTTTACCCGGCGGTCTGCCGCCCTCATTACCGTGTCATTCTTCAGCTCATCGTTAAAAAATGTTGACACCTAATGCAATATACGTCGGTGACGTTTTCGGCGACTGTTTATTTGAAATCCGAGACCGGCCAACTATCTCATGGAAGTTTTTGGCCACATCACCCGCGGTCATTCTGAACGCGCTTCAATCCCCCCGACTTACATTTATCTACACCAACTACTCTAACAAATTTTAGTGTCTTCCAGACCGCGGTCTGGGTTAGGCTTGTTTAAACTCCCACAGCTCTGAGTCTCCGCTACAAAAACAAACTCTACCTTCTCTACTCTAACCTAGAACTCCTACCCTAGACTAGCACTTTCTTCGTGGTCTCCGGGTCTCTACCTCTCCTTTGGCTTGCGCCTCCTGCCCTAGACTAGCACTCATTGTGGTCTCCGGGTCTACTACACTCGGCTTGCGCCCCCTGCCCTAGACTAGCACTCATTGTGGTCTCCGGGTCTACTACGCTTGGCTTGCGCTCTACGTCTACAGGATGAACAGGACCTAGACTAACGTAGATTTTACGGTCCTACGGTGGCTGCTTCCTGGGAAAATGATTGATGATCCTACGCTTCTGCTTGCCCTCCACGTCTACACGATGACCTTCACCTAAACTAACGTAGATTTTACGGTTTTTCGGTGCCTGCCTCATGGGAAATTGATTTTGTCCTGAGCTTACGCTCCCTCATAACATCCTTGTCCCTAACCTAGCGTAGATTTTACGGGTTTTCGGGTCCGGATGCCTGGTATACTGGTGGGTGTCCCTAAACTAGCAATTAAGGTCTCCGGGAACTGGTTTTTGCTGATCTTTACATCGCTCACAGCTTCGAGCTAGCCCGATTGAATCGGTATCCCCTAAACTGGCATTGCAATGATAGTCTTTCGGGGTGTGAAGTTTAACTCCTGCTGGTTTATGCGCTCCCACAGCTTTGAGCCCGACTTCCTTACCCGTGAAGGTTTGAGACCTTCACCCAAAGGCTTAGATCCTACCTTCTATGCTTGCCCCTACGGTGGTGATCGGGACAAGCGTGCGGCGCAGTTTAACGTCGTACACGCCATAGGACGTGAGGAAGGATCGGGTATGTGCCTGCCAAGACAACCTATCCTTCCCACCTAGCCTAAACACACTTTTTTTTGATTTTATAAAAACCTTTATACTTTTTTTTTCATGCTGATTTATGTTTTATATAGGTTGCACACCATGCATTTCAAAAATTAGAAAATTGAAGAAAAATAAGATATAAAGAAGATTGTGAATTGTGATTATTAATCGCCGCCTCCCATGTCTTCTTCGGACATGGCGTAGTTAATTCCCCACCGATCTGGTTGCTTATGGTCTCTGATTGGATATCGCCTCGGTGGTGGTGGGTCGTCGATATCCACTTCATACTCATCAGACAGATCTAAAGGACCCATGCCTCCTGACCAACCTGTGTTCCGGTCAGTCGCGTCTGTCGCGGGTGTTTGTCTTCCCTGACTTACATCAGAGACTGGTAAGGACTCGGTATTCACTACTTGTGGTATTGTAGCATCGGGTACTAACGAGTCTGTCTCTCTTTCGGTGTCCGGTACCGCCGCCTCCGCGCTTACCGGGTCTCTGTCGCCGCTCGGGTCTCGTTCCACATTCTCTTGCGTATGATATGGTAACATTAGAGAAGTATGGAAACGGGATGGGACACTATTTGGTTTGTCCGGGTCCTGGATGCTGTATGACCAGTCCGAATGGACTTCAACTATCTTCCATGGCCCTGTATACCGCGGCCCAAGTGACTTTGCGTACTTTTCCTCCTTTGAGGACAACTTCTTGTTCCTAATCTTAACGAAGTCCCCAACTTCGTACACTACGTCTCTTTTGTTTCGATCAAAGTATTTTTTCTGTTGGATCTGCGCTTCCTTTAAGTTATACCGAGCCTGATCCCTGATAAATGTTACGTCTTTAATGAGCCTCTGACGGAATTCTTCCTCTGAAATACCCAGCGTTTCTACTAACTGCATTTTACGGTCCACGGGTAGCAAGATCTCTCTCCCTAGGTTCAGCTGGCACGGCGAATATCTGGAGGACTTTGACTTAGAAGTATTTAATGCCACCATATAGTCGCCGAGTTGCTTCGCCCAGTTAGTCTGTGTCTCTAAGCAAAAAGCCCTTAAAATACTCTTAATATCCCGATTCGCTTTCTCCGACTGGTTCGGATTTGGGTGGTACGGCGCTACATGTACACAGGTTGCTCCCCACTGCCGCAACTGATCATTCCAAACATCGCCAAAAAAATATGAAGCGTTGTCTGAGACGATCCGCTTCGGTGTACCAAAAGTATTGAACACCTTATTCAGAAATCGAGGAACTTTTACCGACGATACCGATGTCAGTGGTTCCATGCTCACCCACTTTGAAAATTCATCCACGCATACTACTATGAATTTGAACCCGGCGCTTGCGGTCAGCTCACCTACGATATCCACATGAACACACTCAAAAACATTGTTGCGGTATGAGTGTATCCCCATCTTGCCCGGTTGCTCTTGGTTCGACGCTTTCACCAATTGACATACCTCACATGTTTTTACGTATGCCTCGACTGTCTTAAGCATATTGTAGAACCAGAACCTTTTGCGAATTCTATCGTATGTGCGCTCTACCCCTTGATGACCTGCCATGGTGTGATCGTGGAAATGCGATATGACATCCCGCTCTATGGACTGTGGTATTACTGGCACTATGCGCTTTCTGGTTAATACTGAATCCGGATCTAGAAAGTTTGACTGTATGAGAGGATGCGCCCATTTAATGTGTTTACCTTTTTTCATGAGCATTGATGGAGACACCCTTACCGTATCGACTGATCGGCCTGTCCTTTCTTCCTCCTCTAGCCTTTGCTCCCAGAGCTTATCCACCTGGTTACTATAAAAGCTGCCTTCCGGTGTACCTGTCTTTAGGATCGATCTGACCGCCGCCGGTTCCTTACTTGGAACATACCTGCATAACACTCCGTCTACTACCACGTAGTCGTAGCGGTATCGAGACCGATCCCCGACTCTACTGAGGCTCTTTATGATGGTGGATAGTGCCTCGCACTCTCTCTGCAAGCCCCGAAGCATGTCCTTGTCCAGCGAGTCCATATCAACTTCTACGTCGGAATTTGGGTTTGTAATCGTGGCAAAGCACATGTCGAGTTGATTTGGGTCGTCGTCATACTTGGGATCCGGTAATGCACCTAGCGAGAATAGATCTGCGAGCTTATTATCTCCGCAACTCACGTATTCGACATAATTCACTATGTCACCCAGCTCGATTGCCCATCGGACAATGTGCCTGTTGTACAAGTGATCATTCATCGCCGCATGTTTTAAATGTGTCAACGCCTGGTTGTCACACCTAAAAATGACGTTCTTTTGGTATCGCGTGAAAGGATCGAATACGCGATTTGCAAACCTGATCGCCAAGCACTCTTTCTCCCGCGCGTCGTACTTACGTTCGGCCGCATTCAGCAACTTGCTTCGACATTCAATGACTCGGAAACAGGGATTTCCCAAAATTTCACAATAATAATCCTGCGCTAAAATCGCTCCCAACCCAACGTCACTTGCTTCGGTATATACATATAAAGGATGATCGTAATTAATAGTATTGAGAGTGATTTCTTTCGCTATTTCCTCTTTAATCGCATCGAATGCCGACTGCTGTTTCCTTCCCCAACTAAATGGTAGATTCGGATCTGCCTCCGCTTTTAATTTAAGAAAAATTGGTTTTAACCGGGTGGCATAGTGCGGTATAAAGCGCATATACCAACCGATTGCCCCCAAGAACCGTTGCACATCTTTCTTTGTTTTCGGTGTTGGAAAGTGTCGGATTGCTTCGACTTTCTTTTGGGCACTTCTTAATGCCGAACCGGGTAACAATATGGCCTAAAAACTCAACCTCCGGTAAATCAAATTCGCACTTTGCCCAATTCACCGTTAGGTTAAAATTGTGCAAAGTCTTAAACACGTATTCCAAATGATCCTTGTGCAACTGTTCGGTTTCACTAAAAATACAAATATCATCCAAATAAACATGCAGAAATTCCCCTACAAATTTACCAAATAGCGTGTTCATGAGCTCTTGAAAGATCATCGGGGCATTCTTCAACCCCATCGGCATTACGCACCACTCGTACGACGCGTTCTAAGTTTTGAACGCGGTATATTTCCTTGAACTTTCGGTAATTGGTATCTGCCAAAATCCTGATTTCAAGTCTATCTTGGACATGTATCGGTTTGGTGGTAAATGCTCCAAGATCTGGTGAATTATAGGCATTGGGTTTTGGATTTTAGGTGTGTGGCTGGTCAACTCCTTTTAGTTTACTACCAGGCGCTTGTCACCGTTCGGTTTCGGAACTATGAGGAGTGGAGACGAATACGGTGATGTTGACCGCCGTATCTTACACTGCTCTACCAAATCCTGTAGCATCTCGTCCACCCACTTCGATACCGCCGGTGGCCGACGTGGTGGTTTGCACTGTATGATCGGGCAATCCGCCGGTATGCCCAGATCATGTATCACCGCATTAGTAATACCTAATGTACCGTCGCTTCGTACTACCCGATCATATTTCTCGACTAAACTCTCAACGAACGCCTGAATTGGTGTTAATTTCTCCCATACCCGGTCATACCTGTCTGAGGTCGATGCTAATGACAAGTCGCAAACATCTTTTGCGGTCTTAATTGACAAGCAGCGGACAAATACCCCTGTTTGCGCTTTTTCTCTTCCTCCGTGGGATCCTTGCACCGCATCTCACCCTCAACGTCGTTGAAACTTAGGCCGACTTTCCACCGGAATTTGTTCCCAATGAAGATGGGACACATCAACCCTTCCTGTACCAGGAAATCTTCTCGAAATTAACGACCCGCGATCTTAAAATCTAGCGTCACAACCCCGCCGGCTGTGACTACCGTACCATCAAAACCAGACATCTGCACCGTCGACTCTCTGATAGTCAAACCTAGCCTGAAACATTCTTTTTTTGAGATGGCGAGTGCTGTGCATCCCGAATCTATTAAGGCGAAATATGGGAATAGCTTTTGCTTATGTTTTTTATTAACTAAGGCATAAGGGGCTTTGTTTAGTTTATGTAATCGACACGGGTCCCCTTGGCTGTCCGTGTCTGTACCCAGTTTAAAGAGGCAGGCGCGTCTTTCGGTAATTCCGATGGAATGAACTTCGCCGCCAGGCCGCTGACAATCTGCTGAATTTCATCCTCTTCTGGGTTTTGTCGCGGCTCTTGCTGTTCAGTCCGCTTTGCGTTTCCCTCTTCTCTGTTTTTTGCCGTCCGCATCATATTAAACAGTTGTCTTTCATTTGGCTCTTCACGCTGCATCGGTGCGTCCAACAGCCCTTGCATGTTTTCTGGTTGTCCTGTACCCGGCGGGTCCTCACCTTCGTCTTCCACATTCGCTAATATGCGCATTGCCATGACTCTTGCTTTCTGAGATCGACAGTCCTCGGTATTGTGTGTTGCCTTACTACATAACTGACACCACTTTCCGGTCTTGCGGTCTCCCTGCCTTTCCTTCGGTTGAGCGTCAGCGCTTCTTCGTGGACTGTTTGATCTACTTCCCCGAGGTTCTTCTCTTCTAGGCGAGCTTGATCGTCGGTGTTGATCCCGATTTCCGCTTCCACTGCGGTCTCTGTTGTTCGCCTCTCGACCGGCGCTTCCACTCTGCCGTCGGTCTCTCGAGCCCCACTGAGATCGGTTTCCGCCTCGTGCCGGATATCTATCCCAATTTCTTCCTCGGTCGTTCTGGCCCCACGGTCTATGTCGCTCTTTCTCTCTTTCAACTTCTAACTGGCCCCTATGGAACTCTTCAACCTGCTTGATGAAATCGTTAAGTTTCATCGGCACCTTGGTTCCGGGTGGAAATGCGCCGTACAGAGAGCAATGCATATTCTTTCTGAGTCGATTCATTATTTTGGCCTGTTCCCACGGGTGCGGCTCTCTTATGCTCTTAATGAGTGTATAATACTCCGACGCCCATTGCCGTATCGGTTTGTCTGCCTGTTGCTTCCAGTTGACTATTCTATTCAGCAGTGCCTGTGCACTCGACCTTTCGTATGCGTGTAAAAACTCTTTCTTTACCGCGTCCCAAGTGTGTGCCACGTCCAACAGTGTAGCTTTCAGCCACGCCGCCTCCGCCGGTGTGGTAAGACATTGTTGGAAGACCAACAATAAATCATAATTCTTAACCGTAATAAAAGGGAATAGAAATAAATACAAATAAGAAAATCTCCGTATAAAATAACACACTAAAAACAATGGCGGCAGGACTTCACTCAACTCTAGTTCTCAATGCAATTACCACCTTGTTCACTGGAGCAGCTCTAGAATGGAAGTGGTGTGCTGAGCCCTTCTCATCCTCTGCTCAGCCTGCTCTCATACGACGGCCACGTCACCATCCTATTTCCAACCGTCGCCCTCCTTCTGCTATACACACTAGCCCGCTCCTTCGCCTATACCAACATATCCCCCACTGCTATAGACTGCGGAAAGTTTTTCGACTCAACCGACGCTGTCGTCTGATCGTCGCTCCCAACTCCTTTATCTAATTCCCTCCACTGCTATTCATAGATGGCCTAAATACATAAAAGTCCCGATTCTACTTCACAATTACCGCAGTAATTGCTAATAAGAATAAAAATGCATATTTGCGACTTTGTGAAAACTAGTAAAAGTAATAATTTAATACACTAGTGAACTAGTTAGTCATGATCTAGGGTAGGAAAAATCGGTAAGCGGACATTTGCTACCCGGACATTTGCTACCCGGACATTTGCTACCCGGAAAATTGCTACCCGGAAATTTGCTATCCGGACATTAGCTACCCAAAACCCAACCTAGGACATTTGCTACCCATAACCTAGGACATTTGCTACCCACGCCCATAGCTAGGACATTTGCTATCCATGGCTAAAGTAGAAATAAAATGCATAGACAATATTTATGAGTGTACCGTGATAACATGGCATCGTTAAAATAGTCTATTAATGCTAATATTGTTAATGATCGAAGATGGTTAAATTGTAGATGGTCGTTCAAAAACGATATTTAAAAGTTATATATAGTATGAATTTATTTTTATGAAATTTGAAAACTAGAAACTGTCTTTTCACCATAATTACGTCATAAAAACAATTTTACTTACATTTAGACTCATATAGAGTTTTATTTATTTTATTAGATTTAAGAATACGTTATAATTTTATTGTCTTTTAGTAATTATTCTAGCGCGTCTGCAATGGCTTGTTATGTTTTCTAGTTCTAAAATGTATACATCAATCAGTCTTAATATGCCGGGTGTATTAATTAAAAAAATAATTGTAAAGATAATATCTATAGAAATTTTAAATATCATTGTTTAAAGCGGCACACTCAGGTATTTAAATATATATAGTAGTAGAGTGCGTAAATGTGATCGGGTTCATTTATTTTTAACTTTGAAAATCTGTAACTTTTTACGCAGACGACGCACAATGAAGAAGAAGTTATCATGATACTTCTCTTTTAATCCTTTATGTACAAAAAAATACTCAGTATCGAAAATTAAAAGTTGCAAGAGATACAGGTCATTGTACGAAACAATTTCGAAAAGTCTTACAACGCCCCAAGTGCCCTTAATGTGATCAGTTAGTTTAAATACATTTGAAGGTAATGGAAAAGAAGGGTCTTTAATGTGATCGGCATAAAAAAACTCAAAAAAGTGTTCAAAACGTTCATAATTTTACATAGCCAGAGTTTTTGAGGAAAAAAGCTGAAATCACTAGTGATCGTAGCTGAGACTATAAGCGGCATGAATATAAGTTGCATATATTTTTAAAGGCGGTAATATTTGAACAGCGGCCACTGATCACATTTAAGGGGTGATCACATTTACGCACCTTAGTGCTACTAATAAATAGGTAGAAATTATTGTAAAACACTTCACTTTTAGTTGTTGTCCACAGGCTGTCAATAAAAGTACAGTCAAATCCGATTATAAGGGATCCGGATGGAAGGGAAGTCTTTGCTTATTAGAGGGACAAATTTAAAATATTTGGTTGCCCAGCCTATGTTTCAATGTTAAAAATATCCACATTTAAGGGAACCGATGGAAGGGAAAATCCGGTTAAAAGAGATAAATTTTAGAGCATTTTTTGGTATTTCAGTCCACTTATAAGGGAATTTTCAAGAATAACAATAAAAATAGATAATAAAACCGAACAGAGCTAAACAAGTGAAGCACCACTATACTTTGCAACTTATCTTATCTGAACATTCACTGAATATTTAAAATAATCTAAATAATTTGCATCTATTGAACAAAATAGTATATTCCTTGACCATGTTTTGATTAAAAATAAAAAAATTAAAATTATGTGTTGTGTCCACTTATAAGTGAAATCCCTTAAACGGTTTAAAGGAAATCCGGCTATAACGGACCGATTTCGCCGGTCCGGCGGCGTCCCTTATACGCGGATTTTACTGTAATTACTATTAAATATAAGTAAGTTATGTTTTATAAAAGATGATCAAAGAAAGACAATAAAAATGCAATAATAACGAAGTACGTACTCTTAATATGTCCAAGATTTAGTCGCGGTCTCGTGTAGGAAAAGTCCGGGTACAGGAAATATTCTACAACCTACTCCATGTGTCCAGTCAGTTTGTGCTGAATCATCCAACGTTAAGTAACCTAGGTACCTACCTAGGTAAGTGAGTACTTACGCTGTATTAATATATTTCGTAGCTCAGTTCCCCGTTTTACTGGAATAAAAGATCACTGCCAAGCCTGTTTTTATGCAGAATGAGAATGAGAATGAGACACAGTAAGGAGACGACGGAGAGTAATTACAGCAGCGTTACCTATACTTGAAGCAATTTATTCTACTTTATACCAAAATTAATATTATAAAGAGATCTCGAGAGGATGCTTTTACTTTCCACACATACTACATATGTATATACATTTTATATCTAACCAACACAATTTTGCATTTCTTATTTGAATTTGCACGTGATCTATATGCTCGAGATTTGCGTATGCGTCCAGTATTTAAATGAATCATATAAGTAAAATTATAGTTTCATTCCTCCTTCCTTAATTAATCGCAATCACGATCGAAAACTGACTCCAAGTCCATACCGCTTTTAAAAAACCACATCAGTTGAGATTGAGATTGGCAATACCCTCAAAGAAGTTTGCTCCTATTGTATGTATTTGAAAAATTAATTTCAATGTCAAGTTGCGGTCTCCGCTCCATGGTGACAAATACCACTCGCTACATTGCGCTATATCTTGCTTTGTTTGTTACGCTATAGTGCCAAAGTAATATAGTGCCAAAAATTAAGTGTTTTAGTGATTAATTAAAAAGACTAAATTGGTACTTAATACCAAAACACAATCAAAGTATCAAAACACCGGCATTTTAATCGAAATTTAGCTGCCACACCTTAATCTCCCTCTACATGTATACACCACATAACCATTAATTGCATCACGCTCCAGATTCTCAAGTGCACTATACCATAACCTGCCATAGACCCTGCTAGTGCTGTTTTCACGCTATCTACGTGTAGTCAAGCATTTGAATCCGTGGTCATCTCTCTTTAGGCGGCTGTCATCATCCTTGAGACCTCCGCTACCCTCAAAAAGACGAAGAAGACGCTCACCCGAGTACTGCAAAAATCTCTACCCACCCCAGGAACAGAGCCAGAGCAGCTGGATCGAAGGCATAATCATTGCCACTGCTGCTTATTGCCCCGGTTCAGACGTTGGAAAGATCTAGACTCATAGCCGCCTTGTGCTCCAAAGCACTCTCCTTGCTCTCTCCAGCAGCCGCCTTGTACTCCCAAGCACTTGCCTTGTGCTCCCAAGCACTTGCCTTGTGCTCCAAAGCACTCTCCTTGCTCTCTCGAGCAGCCGTCTTGTGCTACCAAGCACTTGCCTTGTGCTCCCAAGCACTCTCATTGCTCTCTCGAGCAGCCGCCTTGTGCTCCCAAGCATCTAACTTGAGCTCCCAACCACCTACCTTGTGCTCTCGAGCACCTGCCTCCTGCTCTCGATCATCTCTCCGGTGTTCACGAGTACCTGTCCATCCTTCACTTGCCCATTGGAAGCATTGAAGAGGACCACCGCTCATCAGCTCATAACCATCTCAGACCTGTTTTCTCGGGTCAGAGCCGCTCTGTCTGCCCAAAATCAGAGTCTCACCCCCAGACCCAACCTCAGCTCACCTGGTCCCAGACCCAACCTCAGCTCACCTGGTCCCAGGCCCCATCTCGGCTCACCTGGTCCCAGACCCAACCTCAGCTCACCTGGTCCCAGGCTCCATCTCGGCTCACCTGGTCCCAGACCCAACCTCAGCTCACCTGGTCCCAGGCTCCATCATCAGCTCACCTGGTCCCAGACCCAACTTCAGCTCACCTGGTCCCAGGCCCCATCTCGGTTCACCTGGTCCCAGACCCAACTTCAGCTCACCTGGTCCCAGGCCCCATCTCGGTTCACCTGGTCCCAGACCCGACTTCTGGTCCTCAGCTCTCTCTGGTCCCATACCCCAACCCGGCTCTCAGCTCACCTGGACCTAGGCCCCAAGTCGGTCCTCAGCTCAACTGGTCTCAACCTCAAGCTTGGTTCCAGCTTATCCGGGCCCAGCTCATCAGGTCCAAGCCTCGTCAGGTCCAAGCCTCACTCAGCTCCCAGCTCAGCGGGTCCCAACCCTCAACCTGATCTCAAGCCTCTCCAACCCGGTCTCAAGTCTATTGAGCTCGGTCCAAACCTCCTCACATCTCATCCCAACCGCATCATACCCGGTTTTCTCCATCATACAGCCAACTCCAAGTACACAGAAATCGACTATAACACCACCAAGTAACCTCTCAGACACGTCTTCATAGCGAATTAGGAAGGATCCATCCAATCCTCTTATTTACACAGAAGAACGTCAAATAGGGTTGACGTTAAGGTGCACCGGGATTTACGACCCCGAACTCAAGTGTGCATAACCCCTATTCAATCTATATATATACTTACGCAGTTTATCAACCTCTAGAAATACTGGACCGATTTTAAGGAGTCATTATAAATATCATTTTAAAACCCTCCAAAAAACTATTTGGTTTTTGTCTTGACTTCTGGCCCATACAACACTTTAAGGAAACTTGTTTTAAAAACGTTTTTTTAAAAACGAGATTTTTTTAAATTATCCAGTTTTTTGCTAGTAACTGGAAGATGGTTAGATTCCACTTATCATTACCGTTCGAATAGTGTATAACATGAAAATTTATACATTTGCAGTTAGTTACAGGTAGCAAATTGCAATTTACAATTTGGTGCGAAATTCAAAAATTTCAAGTATTTTGTTATACTTTATAATAAACAATAAAGTAAGCACTTATTACGCAGAGCACCACGCAATATGGGGTTCTAAAACTTGGCTACAGGGCTTGAGGTACTTACTGAGGTACTAAAAAATGACACAAATATCCAGCACTTCGCGCCAGGTTTGGCGACCGGGGGCTCGAAGTAGATGCTGAGCTTACATCGAATATTGGCTTTAATAAAAGACTAGAATCCTATCGTGGCAATGCTCAAATTGCGCCTAACTTCCCTTCCACCTACCTCTCCTACTTAAATTTCTCATTTTATTAAATGTGTGGTCGAACGCACTGTTTTATTATTTTGGCAGGACGCCAGTCATAGACGGGAGATGGTAACAGTTTTGGTGGGACAAGTGGCCTGGGTATGACTTGTGAGGGTACGATTAGGCTTCAAAAGCAAAACCGTGGGCTTTTCGTATACTTTTTCCACCCGTACCGGCACTACTTCGGCTGGCACCTTTTGTATCGGCACCACCCATGCCAAATATGCTCGTACATAGTCAACTATTCACCGAGACCACTCGTGGTTGCGCAAAGCACCACAAGGCAATTCGAACAGGCACAAGTCGTTTCCGCACGACTCGTATTCGTACCATACATACCTCTACTACTCGTACCCGTACCACTCGTATCTATACGGTAAGTTGTTACGCATTAAATTCTCTACAAGTTGCGTGATTTTTATAAAAATCTAACGGAGGTCCGGTTTTCCACACTAACTGTGTCGTCATGTACTTAATTCTCCTTAATGTATTCAATATTATTGCATACTTCATTTGCTGCTATCCTGCTATCTATATAATATATATTTAAAGTGAAAGAATGCACAGCTTAACTTATTAGTAGAAGTATGAAGGTATCAGCACAACTCGGATTTCCCAATAAACTGTAAGAAACTTGTGTTATGAGCTATATATGTCGGACGTTAAATAAAGATATTCTGCCTAAAACTATATAGTCGTTCCTTTAGGCTGCTGTAAATTCGCGTCTTATATTAAACTGTGTTCGGCGTGTTCCTCAGAATAGGTTTTTCGCGAATTATTTGGTTAAAAATTACTTTTAGTTTTTAAAAATTGCAAGTAATTTAAAACACTTAATTTTATTACAAGATTTCTTTAGTCCACACGGTTACGATTACAATAACAAGAATTAAGTTGTATTTTTTCTATCTCCATAATTTAATAATGTATGAGTAGAATTCATGTCGTAAATCAACGAGTTATCAAACGCGGTTTGGTAGATTAACAGCTATTGAAACAATTGAATGATATTTATACAATTATGCATTTTTGAATTATAAGTTATAACAGCTAGATTACTAGCTTAGGTAATTACTTCAAGTAATTAATTATTAAGTATTTTTAAACTTACAATTTTATTATTGTTGTACACATCTATGTATGTATTATACCGTCTTAAATATCAGGTATGAGGTATTTTTAACATTTAATTACATTATTCAAATTTTTAATTTCAAAATTATTACACAAATTCAGTTCAGTAGTACTATAAGACTTCGAGACCTATAGAAGCACATTGTATAAATATTCAGTATTCTCTAAACGGCAACCCATTTCAATTTCAATGTCCACAATAAAAAAAAAGAATCATGACCCTTACTGACATGACTTAATTCATCAAGTCTCATATCAAGCATCTATTTTCTTCCTTTCCATAATAATTGCACTTTATTCCAATATTTTCCTTACGCATTAGTTTATTTCGTAACCACAGACATTCGCTAATAGCTCAGTACTGTGGGTTTTCACCTGCCACCTATCTGAGCACCCACACCAGAATTCCAAAAAATTGCAAGAATGTGAAACCACTGCAGCCTCGAGCTTCCATTTAACACCGTGAGAATATTCCTTCATCCGGATTCAATCGTTTTTGTAGAATTAATAGTGAGAAAATTCTGTTTTATTAGGCTTGTTATAATCAGAATGAAAGGAAAGAACCCGAATCTATTTTAAAGACATCGAGAAAGAAAACGACCATTATCAGTGCTGTCCGCGATAGGAATTTCAATTTGTTAAGTCGAAACTAGAATTACAGGTCTTTTAACACACGACAGTACACTATTATTTTGTAAGGAACAAAATTAACTTCATAACAGAATATACAAGTAGGTAAGTAATAAATAGCATGAAGATTAGCAATAAAATAAGTTAAACATAGTTGAGTAGTTGAGTCATTCAAGTATTAAATCGTAAAGCTGCCTTATACGGTACATTTATGCAACGAATATTAACTGGATAACAACAACTTACAAAATCTTCAGCTTTTGAGTTTTCGAGGTAGTCGTAGTCGTAGGAAAAGGGTACTTAGCCTAGAAATAGCACTCCTTAGGTAATGAATAACTGTTAGAACGAAGTTTTCATTAATTAGGATTTGTTGCTACTGATAGCTATTTCATATTTAACATTACGTTAGTAATAAATTATTAGTACAACAACTATGTTTCATGCATGTCGCCAGCACATAAGATAAACAAAAATCATAAATACTTAAAATGAACTGGATTCGACCAAAAAACTGGGAAACAAGAAAATGACAATAATACTAATATAGCAGTACTTTGCAATGCCATTGATAGTTATTGCAATTTCTTCGGATATTATACTATTATTATAAATTAGTATCAATAAATAAAGATGGAGGCTGTCTGTCTGCATCATCAAAAACAAAAATAGCAAAGAAAATAATCAGTAATTGTAGCCTCAGGGAATACGCATTGCTTTGCATAAAAAACTGAAATTCTGATAAATTTATAATGAACCCAGGATAAGTATATTATGATTATGAATGACAATATTTTGTCTCCGCACTTTGACTGGATCGGCGATGACGATGCTGATTTGAATGATGATGAGGATAAGGAGATTTTTTTGTAGGAGAATGAACTTCGTTTCTTTTATGGACGGGACTTTTTCTACTCTGTGGTGACTGCTTCTGTCTAGTAGGGCTTGATCCAGACCCGGAATCCGAGCCACCAGTTGAACCATGAGTATGATGGTGACTACGGCTGTGACCATGTCTATCGTCAGTTTTCCGAGAATCTCGATGGTCATGTGAAAAATTATACCGACTTCCACTCACTGGAATCTCATGCTCAACATCACGTTTTTGATCCTGACGATGTCCTTTAACAGCAACTGGATGATTACACTTGTCCGTGCCAGTATTCGTCTTAAGGTTCTTGCAGGACTTGGAAGGAGATTTTGATTTTGATGTTCGACGGCGTTTCTTTTTATTTTCATGGAGGCTTGCTTGTCCACTGTCATTACTTTCCGACTCAGATGAACTGGAAGAACTGCTAGAAGAGCTGGAAGAACTCGAAGAGCCTGAAGAGCTATCAGAGCATATACCACTGTGCTTCGTGACGTCCACTTGATCAGCTAACTTTACTAGGTCGGGGAATTTAGGCTGCAAAAAACAAATCGCACGCAGGTATGTAGTTACTTAACAACTTGTTGAACTTAATTAATTGCATGGATGTGCGACATATAAAAATATAAAATGAGAAATAGTACTTTCAATGCAGCTAGCCACTTCACAGACAACTTCGGCCGTCCCCTTACTGTTTTGTGCCAGACAATGGGAAAATTCGTCCGTGAGCAAAAGTTCTGCGTAACTGCAATTGTCGTGTCCAAATTTAACACTACATGCCACCAACCACCGGGAACAAAAACAGTCTCGCCAGGGCCTTGCAAAATCTCTAACTAAAGAATCAAGGAGGAAACAAAATTATTTACACTAGTAAGTACACAATTGTACTCGTCCTTAGGCAACAGTAAAACAAAATTTTTCAAGAATGAGCATTATAAAATCTGTGTCAGGCCTATTTACTAATTTGCTTTATTAACTAAAAGACGGCAAGTATTCTGTAACAAATTTGTAATTACGGGTTTAAACTGCTTTGGCCAAGAAGGAAGTTGCGTCCTTGGGTAAATAACATTAAACCAAGTTATAGCTTCATCTTGCTGCTTCCCACCATCTACATGAGTGACTTTAAGAAGTTCTTTTGGAGTATTCGTTGGAAATAGACACCATCGTTTATGACCAGAGACGAGTGAGTTCCAAGCACTCGTTCCAAGTGGATCAATATGGATCCCCGTACCGCTTCTAGCGGGCCCCATCACGAACCAACGGTAAGGTGGACGTCGACGTTCACCCGCATATTGAAATAAATCATCTCGAAAATACATAGGAACATCATAGTCTTCCAGCAAACGCTTTCGTCGGGGGTGCTAATAGTGAAAACGTGGACATTAGTATGATCAACTTTAAAGGATTTAGATAAAAATAATAATAATACAATTTATTAAATATATTTCAAAATTCATAGAAATCTCACCTCGCCATAGCTACTATCGAAAATATAAAGAGGACTATCATCCTTCGAGGTTTGTAAATAGTCGACGTAATACTTCATTTTCATTTTGACGCTATAACCTTCGTTGTCTTCTCCACATTTGAACTTTTGATTACGAAATTTCTTCGAAAGGCGCTACGCAAAATCACAAAGCAAATTAGAATAGCAGCTATAGCAAACAAGTATCAAAGCAAACTATGACCATGGCAGCAGCTCCACAGGCTTACAGTAGCCACACTACTGGTATATTATATATTACTATAGTTACTAGTATTATATATTTCATACTTCTTTTGAGTCGCACTTACATGCTATGACCATGGCAGCAGCTCCACAGGCTTACAGTAGCCACACTACTGGTATATTATATATTACTATAGTTACTAGTATTATATATTTCATACTTCTTTTGAGTCGCACTCACATGCTATGACCATGGCAGCAGCTCCACAGACAGTAGCCACACTACTGGTATATTATATATTACTATAGTTACTAGTATTATATATTTCATACTTCTTTTGAGTCGCACTTACATGAATGGTCCATTTAGAATTAGCCCTCCAATGATCCTGAGCACCCAAAATCACGACTGGTATATACGGTTTTTCATACTTGACAATAAATTCCTCTCGACTAACATCTTGAACATTGATTCGTTCCAACGTCTTGGTTTCTTCAAATGATTTGAGAGAGCAATCAAAATTCTTGTAGTAATTACGTTCACACCATGCACCTTTATTCTTCAGCTCTAAATATAAAAATTCCGAATTGTTAACTGAAGGGACGATAAAAATACCGCAAAATGAAATTTTGGGTTGGACTGAAGAAGAGGGCGCACAATGCCGCACATAGCCGCACTTGCATATATACCTTAATATGCCGCACATGTGCGGTATATCTACGTATGCCGCACTTCTGCTATGCCTTACTATGCCGCACATTCTTATGTGCGGCAGACTTTACTATACCTTCTTTTGGCCACCACTTGAGGTTTATATCTTAAAGGTTAGGTTAGGTTTGACGGGGGGGGGGGGGGGGGGCGGGGGGGGGGGGTAGGAAAAACTGACTGGAAACGGTTAGGTTATTTTTTTCCCTCGGCCGCCGAAGGCGGCCCCGCCGCAGGCGGGAGGGAAAAATATAACCTATCCGTTTTCAGGCAGCTTTAGGAGCCTGGTTCAGTGTTAATTCGGATAATAATTACCTACTACAGATGTGCGGTACAAGTGCGGCATAGTAAGGTCTGCCGCACATGAGGATGTGCGGCACGGTAAGGTATAGCAAAAGTGCGGCATTTGAAGAGATACCGCACATGTGCGGCATATTAAGGTATACGGATGTGCGGCTATGTGCGGTATTGTGCGCCCTCTCCTTCAGTCTGACCAAATTTTGAGCCCATTTAACTTGTAACAATGTTGACAATGTACGAGTCTGTGCGTTAAGCATCATGATGGAATTTTTATCAAGTCAAATCAATTTTAAATGTACAAAATTACCTGGCCTCGCCCTTGCTTTTGCATCCTTAATTCTTTTTTTCGCTCGTATATCAAAATCCTCATTATTATCACCGTCTAAATGTAATTTCTCCATCTAAAGTACAACAAAATTATTGCTGACTTTCAAAAAGTCAAATCCGAGGAGTACGAAAGTTGTTTTTTCTTTTTTATATTCTATATCTATACTTGATAATCTCGTTCAAATTCAAAATTAACTTAAGAAACGACACACTGTTGACTGTGTAAGCCGTAACTTGCCTCCAAGTCACGTCTCACTCCTAAACCATCAGCTGGCAATGCGAAAATGAAAATCAGTCTCAGTCTGATGAGAACTACGATGTCCCAAGTGCTCAAGAATCGGGTTGAAATAGGCAGATAATAATTTGGATTTAGTTTTGATACGTGTTGTACAGTACCGAAACCGAGAGTTGACCGATTTAATGTTTAAATCTTTCTTATAAACGTACGTTCCACGCAAACTACGCAATTTAATGACACACCAGCAATAAATACGTAAATCAGCTAAACTTCACCCTCCTAACTCCTTATCTAATAATGAATTAATTTAATATCCACTAAAATTTGGAAGAATGTGAAATATTTTTGTACGAAACTAATAAAAATGATTCGAAAATCCTGACTTTTTTGACTTGAACATTCACTAGAAAATTTGGTCTTCCTCATTTACAAAATGTTCAAAAAATGTGCCATCCATTCCTTGACGAATCCTAGTGGAACTGTGAAGCCGGGAAAAGCAATGTTGAATTAGTGACGCCCACTCCCATGGGATGCTCATCATTAAAATACTATAAATTTCAAAATTTCCCCTAAATTCAAAACCGTCCCTATAATTCTAATTAAATTCCACTGTACAAGTTGATGAACCATTTCATCGAAATAAATTTTCCGAGAGTGACCCAGCTCTCCGCCATTTGGGTCATAAAATTTTAAACTGTGGCATTCTGCGCCGTCTAATGAGGGTCAACTGAGCCGCTGCCCTGTCATTAGCTCCCACTTCGAGAGGGACGAGGTCTCTTTTTGGATGTTTAAAATATTATTGGAACTCAATTTCGCGGGCTTGAGAGCCGTCCAATCCACGAGCGACGAGGGCGGTCCTTTCTAATCAATAGTCAAAATATACGCCGTTGAAAAAATTAGAGGAAAGACGCCTCAAACATTGTATAGGATTGTCGGGCCCATGAGCTCTGAGATCAGACAGCACAGCCACCACAGCACAGCCACAGGAATACAACGCTAACCAAGCACAGTAGAAGTAAAAAGCGAAGCGAACTCGGCTCTCGGCTTGCATTTCATTCTGCACTCCACATACAAGCTACTGCCGTCTCTCTGTATGCTGCCTGCCTGTTCCAACATAGGAGGAAAAACCGACGACGGAACGAATACGAAGTAGAAAAATCAAACCAACGATTGACTAGTGAGTCGTCAGACGGTCAGAGTGTTTCATTCGGTGTGGACGGTCAGTCAGTTTTCTACTCACTCCATCTAATTCATCAAATTTTATCCTTCCGTGTCAACTTGGTAAGTAAATACTTCAATCCTTTCTGTAATTTTGACAATTTTTTCCGCTTTATTTCATTCCATATTTTAGTCAGGAGAAATTCATAAAATTATTCAAAATGCGGGACTCTTTTTTTTTCCTTCTCTCTTCGACCCTTTTCTTCTCTCACGAAGAAAGAACGACGCGCCGTTTTCTCATTTATTACCAATGTACATACATAGTAACATAGTCTCTGTCTCTAGCATTGGGATAGCTCCAGACTACCAGTAGGCAGTTTTCCTTGTGTGTGGTAGTAGTAGTAGTTGGTGGTGGAGCAAAACATTCATTCAAAAAGGCAAGGCAAGCCACTAGATATTTCCCTTACTTCTAAAAGCAAAGCATCATCTCATATTATTAAAACCGTCTAGGTTTCCTTCTGCTTACGCTCGTTCTCCCGTCCTACAAGCGAGTTGAGGGGAATGGCGTCTCGCTCCCAGGCTGACATAAAATCATAGAATTTTCAACAATTTTTTTTATCACTTTCCCAACTTGCTAAAAATTATTAAAAATATCTCATCGATAGCCCATACGAAACTGTGTCCAGGACCATTTTTCTTTTGTCTCGCATTTATTTATTCAGCTCAGGAAAAATTCGATAATTTTGAAGAATTTAGTAAAATATTTTATCCGAGAAAATTGAGCGCCGTCTGACTGCGACGTATGTGTAAATGGTAAATCCTATATACACACTATTATTTGTTATGAGACGACTACATGAATTCAGGCGGAGAGAGAGAGACAATGCGAGGAAGAGGCAAAATGTAAGAAGGACACAGTTGTGGAGGGAAGAAAGTCTCTAATAAATAGCCAAAATGTACAAAGACTAATAAAATTAATGATTAATAAACATCGTTAGTATTCGTCAGTCATATTATAGGACTTGGCATCATGGCCATGGCTGTAGCTGTAGTACTAGAACATAACGACATATTAATTTCATTCAAGAGTTTTGTACTATTATTTCGTATTTTTTTATATTTATAAATTCTCGTCTCTGGTACTTGTCTAAAAACTTGATACTTTAATTCAATATTAAATTTAACGCTTAGGCTTTAGGCAGTGGAATTGAGCGGGCTCTGAACTAGACGCTAAAGATTAAACAATGACAAAGGGGCGCGTCATATGCATTTTTTAAATACTCCTCATCCAATGGAGTTTTACAATGCCCTCGGTTTAACTAAATGTAATTTCCTGTCCAATATTAATGGTAATCCTGATCAGAGTTAATTAGTAGTACTTTTATTTGTTAGGGCGACATGAGCGTATTACCCATTGTAGAATTATAGTTACTTCCTAAAGGGGGACTTATAGATTTTCCAGAACGCTTTAAAATGGTTTTTTGCGTATCTGTCTGTTTGTCTGCTAGCATAGCATCATGAAAATTGAGAGGAATCAACATGTTAGATTGGCTTTTTGGTATTCATAAAATTTGAAATTCAATACTTGTTTTTACGAATAGAAATAGTTGTTGATAGTTGAGTAGTGTTTCAAGTTTAGTTCCAACTCAAAAAACTGGAAAAAGCAATTGCGGCTACGCACTGCGAATAGAAATAAGGAAGAGGTACTGGTACTACGGGACCGACTTGAGCACTTCTCCTATTTTCTGGGACACAGAAGCTTCGCTTCGTTTCGCAGCCAGTCACACACACAGCATCGACATTATGAGACAGACCATCAGACACACACACACCTTCAACTTGTATTTAGTTGACTCGTCTTCGTGTCCTCTGTAGGGTTTTGTTATTGGTTTGGTATGGTTATGGTTGGTAGTGGTGGTCGTCTCTTCTTTGCCTTGGTGCTGCGTCCGTTTTGCCTTTGGTTTTGGGGCTTTCTTTTCAATCGGCAATCTATAAAAGTTGGTCCAACTTTTCAGCACCTTAAACATGAAGGAAAACGAACCTTCTTGGATATTATGTAGGTAGTAGGTACATCTGATAATTTGCCATCCCAGTCGCAGTCCCCATCCCCAGAAGTCCCTACTACTCTTTTCAATATTATTTTTTTTTAGACTAGTGTGGATAATATTGGTAAAAGGCGCGAAGGCAGAGATGGAAGTCAAGTCGATGGACGTCTTGTGATTAGCTTGGCTAAGCCTTGAATGTTGAACTCATCTCCCACAGCCTTTCTCATATAATATATAATGTTAGATCAAGATCAAGTTTCCTTTTCCACACACTTCTTCCATTATTATATTTCAATCTTTTCCAGTTCCAGTTCCAGCCTCGCTATCTCATACGTAAACCACATCCTAGTCCCTTCCTTCCCTTTTTATCCAGCAGTTTCGTTTTGTACTTTTTTTTTTAAAGTAGGTAGGTAGGTAGGTATGTATTTGAAGGAGCGCGTCTCCTCCCATGGACAGACATGGTCACAATTTTAGCTGGAGTTTCTCCGGGAGTACGCACTTCATCCATAGTTAATATTGGGATTTTTTCTACCTCGTTCATTCCAACAGATTTTACACTATGTAGCTACTACGGATACCGATGGGATTGGCTTGGTTTTACGGGAACGCACAGTATGATACTAGCATTGTCTCGAGCGGCAGTAAATCTACCTCTGTACAACTTGGGTATTATAAAGCTGTTGCCGTGGCCGTTGGATGGTAAATGGTAGAAGGCTTCTTGTCTCGCGTTTCCCCAATTCTATACTTTTTCATCACGATAATTTCTATCTCGTTCGCAAAAGTATTTATTCTTTGACTTTCTCCAAGTCAAAGTAATATCGACGGAACTTTGAGTGTGTTTCTGCATCAATTCAGTGTACTTTTGTAAATTTAACAGATTGAGATTAGGGACAAGATGGAACACAGTTTTCAAATATTTTACACCTAATGCTTAATGGTGTATCATTTAAATAAATAGGTACATACACTTTTTACTTTGTAGGGCTGCTTGTCCGTGGATTAGCGTAACTATTATAAATATGTTGTGAGGGTAGCTGGAGTGTATGGATTGGCTGTGATTCTGTGATTAGTTGTTTCTGGGATGTGGGACGGGAATTATCTTTTTCCTCTCCTGTTGTCATCCTAATATGCCAAGCTAAACTACTGGGTTGTGTGAGTTAGTGCGAGTGCAGTGGTGGTAGGTGGTCTATGGCGTTATATAGTTTTTTAAGAGGGAAGTGGGGAATGAGATGAGTTAAAAATATATTATACTCAAGCCCAAACGAAAGAGCTTCAATAATCTACATTTTTATACGTTAATCCCAATCCCCTCCAGTTTACACATTCTTTGTGTTTACTACTGTGTGAGACTTGCATATTATGAGTTTATGCGTTAAATGCGCCAGGATGTTATGGTCTAACTGCTACATGATGACAGGAGTAGGAGGAAAGTTAAAAGTGCTTGAAATTTTCGTAATATTGATGACTATTAGGTTGATTGTTTGATTGCCAAAGGTTTGACTCACTTATTAGAATAACATTTAAATACAGAGGTACAAATAAATATAATGCTTATACTATGATAGCGTACTAAAACTAGTAAATGGTTTATTGTTGACCGTTGAGTTTCATGTATCTAGCTATGTAATAAGATAGTAGTAGTGTCAGTAGTATGAACATGAAGTACGTAGGTATTTATTTTTGGGTTTGCTTGATTTTCAGACTTAAGCTGAAAAATGGCTGATGAAGCTGGAGCAACGTCAAAGCGGGGACGCGGTCGACCTGCAAGAGCAGCAGCTCCGGAAGTAGTTGAAAAGCCCAAGGCTGAGAAACGTGGTCGTCCAGCGGCAGCCGCTAAGGAAGATAAAGGTGGTGACGATGGAGCCTCATCTCCCAAGAAGTCACGCGGTCGTCCAAAGGGCTCTGGCAAGAGGAAGTCTAAGGCTAAGGCAAAGGTAATTATGTACCTACATTATTTCTAAGCTAATTATTTTTACCGATTGTACTGTAGCATTAAGTCTGAATTTTATTTTAAGTTTTGTTGCAAGGGTTAATTTAATTTGTTTAAATTTGTGTGAATTAGTCTACCAGCAGTAGCGGAGGTGGACGTCGCGGGCGCCCAAAGAAGGCTGCTGCAGAAGAGAAAGAACAATCTTCAGGAGCCGAGGAGCCAGAGGCTGAGGAAGACGAGTAAGCAGTAAAAACTACTATTCATCTACTTCAACACAAAAAAAAACAATATAATACAAAACAGAAGAAAGAAAAATGTTTATTTAAAAAAAAGAAAACAATAGTTAATACCATTATTACTAAGCTATTCTAATAATTACTATACATACGTATTTGTATTTCTATGAAGCTCCGTAGATACGATTTTTTTGAATATTTTGTTAGATTGATTTTGGTTTTTATACACCCACTACGCAGAACTGTTTGTTGTATGTGTGTGTATGCTTAAAATGTAAGCAAACAGTGAAACTGGACTAAAAAGATAAGATCAATAAGTCCTGGAGCATCAACAGTTAGCTGTTAGTTTGTGACCTAAAATATAAGCAAAATTAGAAAACAATAATTGTTAGCAGCAACAACAACAAACCTGGTGGA
Source organism: Dicyrtomina minuta (assembly GCA_949802685.1). Lineage (NCBI taxonomy): Eukaryota > Metazoa > Arthropoda > Collembola > Symphypleona > Dicyrtomidae > Dicyrtomina > Dicyrtomina minuta. The sequence goes on along the minus strand of OX461808.1, from coordinate 65,697,391 downwards.
CGAAATATTTTTTATATATTCTTAATATATATTATTATTAAGTATGTACTGACTCTCATACAATTTGCAATACAACACTAACTCATTTTTTTTGTGTAGTAATAATTATTGCATTTGACAAAAGACAGACAAGTACTGCATGTATAGCACTCAGAGTCACATCCCCTTGTGGCTGCATGATTTTAATTTCATTCGTTTTTATTTTTTAAAAATCTACTTGAACAGTTTCAATGCTGATTCTCAATCTTTACGATTGTGTGTGGTAGTAGTACATAACTTTTAAGTATTCGGTGACACTGTAGCGTACACAGTACAAATTCAACAATTTGTATTGGTATTTACAAAGTATTTTAGTTATAATAAATATTACGTTCAAATTTTTTCATCCCATGAGACTTGCATATTAGTTTTTGTTGTCAAAAATACAAAATTAAATCTCTTGGTTTTACTTCTTTAAAAAAATGTCCTTTGGAATGTCATTGTCAATGTTCAAAAGTATATAATATGTACCAGTACTTATTACTACCTATTTACCTACATTATATTAAATGGTAATAATATTTAAATTATAATAATGGTAGTTGCGGACAAAAATAACTACATTAGTTAAATAGGTATGATGACAAAATTATAATGTTATATTGTAAAGGGTCTCTTTTCCGTCTATGTGTATGTATAACCTATTCGTGTGCATAACTTGAACTCACTTAATTACTTCAATTACTTAAATCTGTATTATTTTATATAAAAAAAATCATTGACGACGACACGGAAGTTGGAAGTATGTAATATATTTACTAACTAACTATGACTCGTTTTTTGACATTGGCTATAAAGTTGGGTACCTAATAAAATATGAAATGACACATAGATCTGTACGACGCTCAATCTCCTTTGATGATGTTAATTTTTTAGTAAAAACTTTTATTGAAACACCTATAAATGGAATTTAAAATGTTAATTGATGATGATAATAGTTTCAACTACTAACAACTACTTTGTAGAGAAATATACGCAATACAAAAAAAAGATGCTTCTTACTACACAGACAGGATGAGAATAAAAATTTTCTTAGACGATTGTCAGCTCACCACACAACTCCAAAAAATAAAAATAAAAGTTTCTTAAAAAATAACAGCCAATCTTTCTCCCCATGTTTATTTACCATCAATTAAATGAGCAATCCACTGTATATATAAAAGCACAAATTTAATGGTGAGAGATGATTTTAAAACGAAATGAAAAATTCGATATTCAACTCCATCAATTGATCAAATTTATTATCCTTTCGCAAGTAATGCATGGTATGGTTGGTTGGTTGGGTATACAATACAATAATTCTAGCAATAGAACAATTTAAATATTCGCAGTAAATAATCATTCTTATAATAATTCTCGGATTACCATAATTTTAGTTTAATTTTTTTACTCATTTAAAACCCGCCACACTCATTTTACCTTTATTCTTTTTTTTTTACTCCGCAATTAAAATCCATTACCTATTTATTTATTCATTCATTATCTTTTAATTGTTTTTAAATGGACTTTTTTTAAACGAAATCAAAATTATGATTACTCTTTGAAATACTTTACGTGTTACATTTTGAATAGATAACCACCAACATTGCAAGACTATAATTAATCCGTGTATATATAAGTAATCATTTTTATAGAAATAACAATTTCTTCCTCAAGTAATAATAATAAGAAAAACATATTTTCTTTTCTAATATACAGATAATAAATAAAATTTACATATATGTGTATTTTTACTGTATTTATTAAACTTGAAAGTAAATTTTACATGCATTATTATAATTTTCCTTATAATAATTCATATTATTACAGTCACACGGAGAAATGCAATACAAGACAGTCCAATTCGAGGTAAATCTACATAATGTGAGTATGTCAATTAGGCATATCAATTGTTTTCTTATAGCTCATAATAAAACGGGAAAGGATATCATATCATGTGTGCCTATTACATGCACCTATGAAATCAAAATCGAAATTAAAGTACAGTGACATTGTGTACATAAAATACTACGAACATATTAATTATACAATTAGTTAAAATATCAACATATTATTTGACATGTGACAAAATGACACTTCAAGATGCGTATGCATTAAAACGTAACTTAATACAATATGATGATGATATAATATAGATCCCGGATCTGATCTATTCCTCAAGTAAAATAATAATACAGAGTACAGTTTTTTTGCGATATATTCTTTTATCATAGGGTTCACAGTTCACGCTGACATTATTATGAGTTTGGTAGTAATTATTCAATTAGTTAAATTATTTAAGATTTCATTACTACTGAGTTATAATATATAAATAATAGAAAGTATGCACGTAGATCTATAGTAAATATATAGACAAATACATAGTTGGATATGAAATTCGAATCAGTGAAAATTTACACCTTTTTAAAACTATTTTAGTAAGTAATGTAATGCTATAATAATTAATGTATACATAGTTAATTTTTTATTTTCTATTTTTATGAAACCTGTAGTTAATTGTAAGAATGATTATTATTTTAATTGTAAGTTACATAAGTCAGTTCCTTTGATTTTTTTAAATTCAAATTCGAATTCGTTTTTGATATTTCCTGGTAGTTCTGGGTAGCGACCACAATCCGACGACCTCTGACCTGTCCTGCTGGAAAAAGCATGATTTTGTATATTGAATACGATACACTATTATTAATTATATTGTATTATGTAATTCACATATACATTGCTACATTGGTAAATAGTAGTAGTCTCCATAATAATTATATAAACTGCTAATTTACTTTTATTTTTAATATTGAATTGATAATCATCATGATCTTCGCGTGCGGAGAATTTTACATTAACATATTTGCGTTTAAGATGAAGAGCAAGGCATTCACATTATTTTTTTTTATAAGTAACTAAGTAAGTACGGTATCATAATAACTACTACAAAGACTTTTGCGTGTCACACAATACTTCATTATATAGTTTTTAAGATCCGCTAGTTTACTAGCTATATAGATAACAGTCGTATTCGCAATCGTATTTCGTATTTTCTAATTACATTAAAGTGATAATGGTATTTTAGTTTTGGTATTAGTTTTGTATATATTTAAATATAATTACCTATAAATAGATAAATATTGTTGGCTTTTATGTTAAATTACAATTCCAATTCAAGAATTTTAACAATTATTATTATTATCTTACAAAGATTACAACATTTTTCATTATTACAAACTACAGCAGAACATATTGTTTTACGAATAACACTGAAGTCAATTCATTGCATTGCATGGCATCATTGATTCATCATAATATTACTTAGCATGAGGCGCATTCTATAGACAGTTGTAAGCGTAGCAGCGTAAAGGTCTAAATCTCTATACATCGATACGTTAAAGTAAAATAAAAATGTTACACGATTCAATTCCAAATCACTGCCACCAACTCATATTAAATGCATATTATTTAATCTTAAAAATTTGCAAGATATGCAAATTCCAAAATCAACACAATCAATAAAACTGATGTAAAAGGAGAGTATTTTGAAATGAATCAAAGCATGCTTAAAATTGTATAAGTCAAAAGTTATTTTTAATTATATTATTTTTAGAAGTCAAGAACGTCACAAAATGAAAGTTGAGAATTAAATTTTCTACCCCTAATTTATCGAAATTCTAATAACATTTTGAACAACTACATAGAACCAGAACTAGCATAATTAAATGCGTATAATCTAGTATACTACGTAGTTTACAAGTATGTATTAGAAAAAGAAAAGAAAAAAAAACACCAATTTTTCACTTAAATGAATAAAAGATCAACATTGAAATTTATGACATTCAAGATTGTAAGTATGAATTATTACATAAATTAAAAATTCATATTAGGTAAAATTATAAGATATGAGAAAAATCCTAAAATTAAAAGTTGAAAGAAAATTTAAAAAAATCAAGCTGAATACGCGATTATACCTGCTCTAAATCTATGTCTCACGTAAGATGTTTTATAATTTACAATTATAAGTTCAGACTGAGAAGCTGGCAGATAACTACATTCTATTTAAAAGGCCTGAATTTTTAACATTTCAATTTTTTTACGCATGCATTTCAAACTAAAATTGATGTAAAACTAAACACAGTACAGTCAACAACAGGACATACAATACGATTATATAATGTTACATTGCACATAAAAATGATTACTATCAGAGATATTCTTTATAGCTCCAGTACATACATATAAAGCTAAACAAAGTGCATACCGTACTTACTTACATCTACTTCACTTTTAATTTAACTATGTATAACATATTGGTATTGTGGAAAGTAATTATTGTAATTAGCTTAATTGAAGATATTTTTTTTAGCAAAGTTATTCCTAAAATACAAATTTTTACTGTCCCTCCCTCAAAAGTCAAAGTCAAAACTTGTTCCTTCAGCATGAATGGCATATCTAATGATACCTACAATATATTTAATTGCAGTAGTAACATAATAGAATACAATTATTTATTTGAATTCCTTATTATTACATAGTATCTATTACGTAGTATTTATAGTATTATCTAATTAATATTGAGTACCTCGTTCTTTCCTTATAGAATAAAAATTATCTACACAACAACAGCACGCCGTTATAGTATTCTATACAATTAGTTATTATAATAATAATTATTATTAGCAAATCGCAATCCTGTATCAGTGGAAAAGTCATTTCTTAAGTCATCGTCCAATTCGAACAGTCGAATCGTACTCCATTTATTGGACTACATCCTATAATACACATTTCAAACCCTTATCAAAATTACTTAGCAAAAATTAAATTTCATACTATTTAATAATAAGGGGTTTTCTGGTTTTTTTTTGGGGGGGGGGGGGATTGATTGCGCAAGTTTAAGCAGCAGCAGCAGCGAGCACTCGAAACAGTACATTTAAAAAGTAGATTCCTTTCCAGCTTTCTTTTAATAATAAATTACTCACACTACTTGCATAATTATTACTAAAAGATAAGTTACTTATACTAACATAAATAATACAGCAATAGTAATAATAATAACAATAATAAGTCCATTCCCTTATGAATTAATTGTAATTATGTTTGTATATTGAAAACAAAATATAGGGTCGTCGCTTTTTAGACTAAAACTGAGGAAAGTACAGAAACTTGAAATTCTCATTTCTTTTTTTTTCTGTCGATTTTTCACAGACATTATTCCAGAAACCTTGTCTACATGTACAATATATACTTACAATATGTATTAATAATAATTACTTCCACATTAAAACAACCATCTACCTATCCTCTACACGAGGTCAAGAAAAAAAGTAAATGAATATGTAGTAATTAAGATCACGTAGGACCGTTTGGACATTAGGCATTAATTAAATATTATTATTGTTACTATGAACAGGACTATTAGAGCCTGTGCCAGGCATGCCTCTCTGTTGCTGCTGTTGATGTTGGTAAGGCTGGTGGTGAGACTGCACATACTGCT